>CAEFZP010001913.1:122500-170000 GCA_903064625.1 Mallotus villosus | reverse complement strand
TCCACCCCCCTCTCCCTGGTGTCCTCCTCCAACGTCATGCTGCTGTCCTTCAGGATGACCGCAGGAAACAAGAACTTCAGAGGACACTTCGAAGCCATCGACGGAGGAGGTACGACACGGTGTCAAGCCTACAGAGGAAATGCCTTCATTTATATTCCCTGTGTGTGTGTGTGTTAATAGGTAATGTGAGAAGGTCTGTATGTGGTTCACCGTTTTTCTCATGGTGTTTCTCATGGTGTTTCTCATGGTGTTTCTCATGGTGTTTCTCATGGTGTTTCTCATGGTGTTTCTCATGGCCCTTTCAGAGTGTGTGTCTCACATTGAGACAGATCTGGAGCCTGGCTCCACGGGTCCCATCTTTAGCCCCTTCTACCCCAGCCTGCTCCCCCCACAGTCCTCCTGCATCTGGAGGTTTCAGGTAGCACACGCGCACACATTCCTCAAGCGCTGCACAGCTCTCCTAGCTAGGCAACCACACAGGAGGACGCTCCCACACACACACACACACACACACACACACGTACACACACACACACGTACAAATCCTCAAAGCTCTGTTAGTTAGGGTGTTCACGTGGGGGGGTTTTTCTGTGATTCCTATACTTCTGACCTTGACTTTCGTTGTTAGACTCCAAACAGGGCTCTGGGTGTGGCTTTGCAATTTGAGAACTACCAACTTAACGAGAAGGATCTGAAGTCCTGTGAGGATGGCTGGTGGAAGGTCAACGAGAAACTGTGTGAGTGTGAGTGTGAGAGAGGTGTGTGTGTGTGGAGTGTCGGTGCACATGTGTCCTCATGCAAGCGGTATTCAGTGCATACCTGTCTACTATAAAAGGAGAGATCAACTAGCTGTCCTGTACGTGATTCCATCTGATGTTGTCTCTTAGTTTCTGTGGCAGCTACGTCGGTCACTCTACAGTGTTCCGCATCGCCTACCCCACGTCGGAGGTGGAGTTCCTCTGCAGCTCCCGCACCTCCGCCCAGCCCTTCCAGGCCCAGTACAGCAGCTACAACATCAGCCAGCGTGAGGCTTCTTACATTCCCTCCACCCTCATTACTCAAGCTGCCTGTTTTTTCACCTCTCATTCCTCAATCCTCCTCTGTCCACCCATTACATTACATTTACATGTAGTCATTTAGCAGACGCTCTTATCCAGAGCGACTTACAGTAAGTACAGGGACATTCCCCCCGAAGCAAGTAGGGTGAAGTGCCTCGCCCAATGACACAATGTCATTTTATCAAAGCCGGGAATCGAACCGTCAACCTTCTGATTAGTAGCCCGATTCCCTAACCGCTCAGCCATCTGACACCCTCTGTCCGCCCCCCAGCCTGCCCGGAGAGGTCCTTCCTGTGCTCCACAGGGCTGTGTGTGGAGAAGAGCCGGCGCTGCGACGGATTGGACGACTGCCAGGATGAGAGCGACGAGGTGTTCTGCTGTGCGTAACCGTATAGGAGGGTTCCAATGACCTGGAGAACCCAGAGAACCTGGAGAACCCAGTGACGAGTCATTCTCCATCAGCACTTCTGTGACTGAATCGGGGTTTGATGTTTTTGTTGTGTTTTTTCAAATGAAATGTTTGGAGGACTAATGCTTATACGATGATTTGCCTTTCAGCCAACCCGATAAAGAACTGTGTGGGTACCAGCCCTGTGCACCCTCTCTATGTGTGCAACGGGGAGAAAGACTGCATAGATGGCAAGGATGAAACCAACTGCACTCTGGGTATGTTTCAACTAAATCCATTCCTCCTATTCCGTGTGTGTGGTTGCATTTCTCTAAATAACAAGACGTGTGTGTGTGTATGTGTGTTTTCTCTCTGGTGTGTGTGTGTGTTTCTCTGGTGTGTGTCTGTGTGTTCTCTCTGGTGTGTGTGTGTGTTCTCTCTGGTGTGTGTGTGTGTGTTTTCTCTCTGGTGTGTGTCTGTGTGTGTTCTCTGGTGTGTGTTCTCTCTGGTGTGTGTGTTCTCTCTGGTGTGTGTTCTCTCTGGTTTGTGTGTTCTCTCTGGTGTGTGTGTGTTTTCTCTCTGGTGTGTGTATTCTCTCTGGTGTGTGTGTGTGTGTGTCTCTCTGGTGTGTGTGTGTTCTCTGGTGTGTATTCTCTCTGGTGTGTGTGTGTGTGTTCTCTCTGGTGTGTGTGTGTTCTCTCTGGTGTGTATTCTCTCTGGTGTGTGTCTGTGTGTGTTCTCTCTGGTGTGTGTGTGTGTTCTCTCTGGTGTGTGTGTGTTCTCTCTGGTGTGGGTTCTCTCTGGTGTGTGTGTGTGTGTTCTTCTGGTGTGTCACAGAGACCAGCTGCTCAGAGATCCGTTACAGGTGTGCCAGTGGCTCCTGCATCCTGAAGAAGAACGCCAGGTGTGACGGACTCACTGACTGTCCGGACCGCAGCGACGAGAACAACTGTGGTGGGTCCATATCTCACCCACATGAAGCTTCTTATTGACCTCCAGTAAACTATCCAATGTGTTTTGCCATAGTTAAGAGTTTGCTTACTTCAGCCGTGATTTGTTTTCTGGGAAACTACATTTCCCCCATGTGTGCACATGCGTGTGTGTGGGTTTGATTAGTATACTGAGGTTCCAGCCCGACCTGGCTGGGACTCAGTGACCTGTGGAGTTGGTTTGACCCTTCAGTAATGGCCCTCTGTGGTTGCTGTTATTATGACATGGTCTGAGGGCTGTGGGAAAAGGCCAGGCTTTGATCATGGTCTGATATGCCACCCCTCCACACACACACACACACACACACACACACCCCCTCCACACACACACACTCACACCCCTCCACACACACACAATTTTAATAAGGTTAGAGCTAACCTGTCTTTCAAAGTTGTGACTCAGCACTACTAGTGCACATACACACAGATAAGTATACCCTACACACACACACATTCACATGCTCAGATACACACACACACACACACACACACACACACACTGTATACAGGCTATTCATATGTATACAGATAAAGGGCAATAATTGGACATACACTTAAACTGTGTTGTGACACAGGCGTGATGTTTGTGCACCTTAGACTGTGGATTCCCTCCGCCTGTGAAGAAAGTGGGCTCGGCCTCTGGCCAGCAGAGGGTGGTGGGCGGAGTCAATGCTCTGGAAGGGGAGTGGCCATGGCAGGTCAGCCTTCACTTCGCTGGTCACCTGTACTGCGGTGCCTCAATCCTGTCGTCCGATTGGCTCATCTCTGCTGCCCACTGCTTCGGCAAGAACAGGTTAGCTGACAAGAAATGTAGCACTGTAGAGAAACTGTAGATCTTGACATTCTACATTCAACAACAAAGAACAAAGACATTCTACATTCAAAAAAGAACCCCCCCAAAAAAATCTTCATCTTGACAGTGTGGCCTCCCTCACAGTGTGACCTCAGTGTGACCTCCCTCACAGTCTGGGTGTGTTGTCCTTGACCTCTGACCCTGCCAGGCACTCCAAGCTGCACCAGTGGAGCGTCTACATCGGCATGTTGACGCAGGGCAGCGCCAGGCACGTAGCCGAGATCCGGCGCATCGTGGTGCACGAGTATTACAACGCCGCCACGTTTGACTACGACATCTCCCTGGTGCAGCTGAAGAAGCCCTGGCCGCCCTCCCTCACCCCCCTGGTGCAGCCGGTGTGCCTGCCCGCCCGCTCCCAGACCCTCACCAAGACCCACCGCTGCTGGGTGACCGGCTGGGGGCATCGCTCTGAGGACGGTGAGGACACACGGAGGCTGAGAAATACCAATTGTTTAAAAATATATATTTTAAAGGAATAATATATTTAAGAGGAAAGAGGATCTCTCAGAAATTCTTTCAAATCAAGATATTAGTGGGGAAAAAAGGGGAAAAAATTAAATTCTGATATATCTGAATGTCTTATTCCACTAATATCTTGATTTGAAAGAATTTCTGAGAGATCGTCTTTCCTCTTTCCACTCCAAGTTCGAATCGTTTCTGGTGTCTCCTCAGACAAGGTGTTGCCGTCGGTGTTGCAGAAGGCGGAGGTGTCTGTGCTGAGCCAGAGAGACTGTAAGAGGAGCTACGGCCCAGTCTCTCCCCGCATGCTGTGTGCCGGGGTTCCCTCCGGAGAGCAGGATGCCTGTCGGGTGAGCAGCCATGGGGCCTCAGTGTAGTCTACACCAGAGGTTCCCAACCCTGGTCCTCAGGGCACCCCTGTCCTGCATGTTTTACACTGTCCCAGACAGTGTAGATATTCACTTAGCAGATGTACAGGTAGTGCGTCGAGGAGTGGTCTTTACATTTACATTTAGTCATTTAGCAGACGCTCTTATCCAGAGCGACTTACAGTAGGTACAGGGACATTCCCCCCGAGGCAAGTAGGGTGAAAGTGCCTTGCCCAAGGACACAACGTAATTTTGCATGGCCGGGAACCGAACCAGCAACCTTCTGATTACTAGCCCGATTCCCTAACCGCTCAGCCATCTGACTCTCTTTACGTTGTGTGTTGCTCCGCCTCCAGGGGGATTCGGGGGGCCCTCTGTCCTGCAGGGCCCCCGGGGGCCGATGGTTCTTGATGGGCGTGGTGAGTTGGGGCGCTGGGTGTGGAAGACCCAACCTGCCAGGTGTCTACACCCGGGTCAGCAAGTTTACTTCCTGGATTCAGAGCTACGTCACCTGACCCAGACACACGCGTGTTGTCCCACATGATCCCCACGAACTAGTGCTTTACCTGGTGTTTGTCATTTTTTAAATGGTAACAATATAAGTGTTATATTGCACTGGTGCTTCAGGCAATTGGATGACAGTATTGTTTCAAGTACGGTACCAGTTTCTGTGAAAACAAAACATCAATGGGTAACTATTTTGTTATGACTGCTTTTACCCTGTAATTGTCAAATATATAACAACATTCTAGAGTTCTAGGATGCCTCTGTCATTTCTACATTGTTTAGTCAGATCAGTTCAACATTAAAAGTCTGTGAAAAAATAGATTGACTTGTTTGTTCCTCATCCAATTATACCATCTCTTCAATCTTAATTACCTCTCCCTGCGTCATGTAAGATCCAGTCAACAAACAATGTGTAATACTATTCACTTAATTTGTTTGTTTTGTGTTAATATACAACTGTATTAGTAAAGTTAAATTTAACAGATTATTTACAAATAACTTACTAATAACTCATAGTAAATGATCAAATATCTTATCACAAAGAGTATATTCATGTTGTTACATTTCTGTCTTATCTGTCTAGATTTAGTGTCTTGTGTAGAGAATCGATCTGCCTCTCGGCCAAGTTTCTCATTTATGTAATACCTTACACACGGTGGCCTCAAACACTCTTTTGTCCTTCTCGGTTTTCTACACAGCGGATAAGTTTGCCCACAATATCTGTCGCACGGATGGTTGTGTGGATTGTACCCTTTCATAGTGGTCCCATTGTGTCGCACTGCATTGTGGGTCTCGGCGAGACACCTGCCCACAGGTATACTGCAGTGAGTGAATGCTCGCCGCATCCAACCCGCTCAGGTCGGGTTTCTGCTCTTTTTCAAAGCAGCGTTCGCCAGGGTCTCTCCTCTCCATCATTTCTATGCCTGAGGTATTGTTGCATATCGCCTTCGCGGAGCAAAACGGGACAGTGCCATGAGGACTCTCTCCAAAAGTAGAACTTGCGAAGTTTACAGCGTTTCTGGTCATGGGCATTGTTATCCTACTACAGCCATCCTACAGGTAAGACGGGGGGGGGCAGCTCACCGCTGCACTTTCATCTTTGCCGAATTGTGAGGGAGACAAAGAGATGCTGTTCTGTGCAATCAAAACAGGGCACTCGCCGCTTGATATACCGACAGCGGTAGCCTATAATTTTCACAAAACTTTTTCTAGATGTTCGGTGATGTTTCTTTTCAAAATGGTGTTCTTCCTCACCGGTAATGGTTTCAGTTGGTGACCAACTTAGTCCAGACAGCTCTGGTTGATCTTAATTGTAGAATGCGTCTCTAGGGGTATCTGGTTCTCGCTCTCATGAATGTCCATGTCAGAGTTCGCCACTTGATTGAGTGGTGACACCGCCGCGCCAGGCCGTGGGAAAGTAGACCCCTCGAACTACGCTTTGTGCACTTTCTCCAGGAATCCTGCCAAGTTCTAAATGTTTTAGTTGGTTCCTTTCAGCTGAATAGATGTTAGCATTTGCTCGCAATAAATCAGTAGTGATTTGCATTTAGTGCTGGTGGTAAGCAAAGATACTGGTGGTGTGTACATTTAGGAAACTACAGAATATCTGGACTGATTTGAACTTGAAAAAAATAATAAGTGGCCCTATAAAAAAAATCTAAAGAATGTGTGAACTTCTCACTGAATATTCTAAAATACATCAAAATAGAGAGATAGAAACTAGACTATCAACGTGAACAGATTGAGAGGTGAGAGTTCATGCCTGTGTCTCTGGCAGGGAGAGGGGGTCGTGGAGACCACCAACACACTCAGCCCCTCCTCGGAGGCAGCCTCAGACCGGAAGCTTCCAGAAGCCCAGGCTCCAGTCTGCGGGTCGTGGAGGAGGCGGGCATTGGGTGTCCTGCCTCTTCTGCCCTTCACTGCAGCTGTCGCACTGACTCTACACTTCTTTAGCTGTAAGTAGACGTACAGCGCCACCTTTCTCTGGTGGTGGTGGTGTGTGTGTGTGTTAAGTGTACACAGTCTAATGAGTGTGTATTTGTCTTTTTTTTTAAGTGATACGTTGAAATGTCTGAGGTTATACTCAAGATAAACATTTATAGCCTAACGTCTGTCATTAATATATTGTCTTAATAAACAATGATTTGAATTAAGTTCCCCTCAAATATGATGCTTTGATTGCCTCCCGCTTCTAGCTCCTCCCCCTTCAGTGTTCTACCTTGGCGGCAGTGTGGAGTTCCCCAACCTCAGTTTCTCATTGGACCTGACTGACCCCGCCTCTCCACAGTACCAACTCCAAACTCAGGCTCTGAGTCATTATGTAAGTGTAACTATCTCTGTGGTCCCATACTCTTTTCAAACGATGCTCCATTCACTGGCTCCTTCTGAAGGTCACTCTAAGGATACGGCCCTTCCACACCTGCTCTGTTCTTCCGGAACCCTCTGTCCTGTTTTGATCTTGTCTTGAGCCTTCCTCAGCCCTCTGTTGTCATTCTAACTCGTGCATATCAATCAATACGGTAGCCCGGAGGTAATGTGTATGTTTGCGTTTTCAAGGACACTTCCCCCCAATCCCACCCTCATTCTCTGACCTCGTGCCCCCACTTTACCCCCTCCAAACCCACCCCCCACCCCCACCCATCTTCTGCCCCTCCCTCCCTGTGTCTCTGTAGTGGTGTTAAATGTAAAGCCGGGTGTAACAGGAGCCCGGCTCAGTGTGTGTGTGAGGACCGGGGCCCCAAGGGACCGGGGCCTTTCAGGGCCGAGGACAAGCCCGCCGTTTGTGAGCCCAGCAGGGCCCGAACAGACGGAGTGAGAGGAAGAGCGGGCCCTCAATAAAAACATTGTCTGTGTGGCTTTCACACAATCAGCAGCTCTGTATCTACACCGCTGAGAGAGAGGAACCAGAGAGCCACACGGAGAGGCCGAGGTAGACCCACAGGGAGGCAGGGGGAGGGGGGAGGGCAGGGGGAGAGGCCGAGGTAGACCCACAGGGAGGCAGGGGGAGGCAGAGGGAGGGCAGGGGGAGGCAGGGGGAGGCAGGGGGAGAGGGTGGAGGTAGACCCACAGGGAGGCAGGGGGAGGGCAGGGGGAGGGCAGAAGGCCAGGGAAGGGGCAGAGAGAGAGGCCGAGGTAGATTCACAGGGGGAGGCAGGGGAGAGGGCAGAAGGCCAGTGACGGGGCAGAGAGAGAGGGTAGGGAGTTGTGAAAAGGAGTGAAGACAGGGAGGGTGGGAGGGGAATGAGAACAGAGGAAGAGAGGAGATAGGGGAGGAGAGAGGGATTCGGGTGGGGATGGAGACCCAGAAACATGCATTTACAGTCGGGGTGAGACATGGAGAAGGGTTAATGATGGGAAGGGTTCTTTTATAGAGCTGGAAACCCTGTGAAGGTCGTCAGTAATCTCTTGTAATTTCCCCTGTAATCATCCCTGTCGGTGAGTTAGTGAGGCGGTCCACTGGCCCATGTTTCCCTGCAGATGTCAGTTCATTAAAGACTGTCTGAACCCAAAGCCAGAGACCCATACCATTCAGGGTCGACCTCCACATGACTGGAAGATAGGACAATGGAGCGCCTTGTTACCTGCAGTCCGTGTTACACACATAACCACACATTCCCTCATACATGTACACACACAGATTGTACACAAACATGCACACATTTAAGAACAGGGCTTTTGTACTCAGGGTTAGAGGTTCGGCCAGGTGCCCTTCCATGTCACACACACACACACACACACACACACACACACACAGCACACGCACACACCGGACCTCTGTCCTGGTGCTGTGATGTCACACCTGGTGTATCTGTTACATCCATGAACATAACTCACTCATATGGTTTTCTTCTTCTTTGATTTTGTCCTTGACGGCTCCACTAGTTTTCCCAGCTGTACGAGTCCTCCCCCTGGAGCTCCTATCATCTCCGCTCAGGAATATCAGCCTTCAGGTGAGACGTCTCGGCTCACCAGGGACCTGCGGCTGAAAACACTTATCAGACTCAAGGCCGTAATCACAATATATATTCATATTGTTCGACCCAATATTCAAATCTGGTCAAAATGTCCCCCCCAATATATTGATATAAAAAAGATATAAATGTGCTACGCTACGACAGGCAGCCACGCACACTGTCCGAAATGATCATAACAAATTGTATTCGTTAGTCCCCCCCAAAGTGGCTCAGTACAGCCTTGATCAGACTAATATTAAAGCTGTAGTTCGTCAAAAGAAGTCAGTTGAAATAATGTGTAAAACAATGTAGACATTCATGCGCCGACTGTGAAGCAGCATTTCTAAGACGTCTGTTCTGGGACAGTGAAGGAGGAGAAGGTCTGAACGTGTTCTACTGGAGTAAGTTCTCTGCCCCGGAAGCTGTTGCCACGGAGATCAGACGATGGAGTCCAGAGCGTGCTAAAAGGCGTCTGCCCGGCATCAACAAGCTGCTGTACAGCCGCCACGAGGAACGCCATTACATGGAGAGAGACGAGGACACCATCAACCTGCTGGGTAGCTCTCTGTCTCTGTCTCTGTCTCTGTCTCTGTCTCTGTCTCTGTCTCTGTCTCTGTCTCTGTCTCTGTCTCTGTCTCTGTCTCTGTCTCTCTCTCTCTCTCTCCCTCTCCCTCTCCCTCTCCCTCTCACAAGGGATAACATACAGTACGTACATGAGTCTTAAAATCAATATTTTCTCCAGATAGTGATTAACTTTATCCTGTCCCTGGTCATGAATGACTTTAGGTCTGGATTCCGATGATGATTATGATGCAGATGAAAAAACAGACAAGATCAAGAACCCTAATTCCCTGCAAAGTGGAAAGTGGCAGTTAGGTTTCCAAGGTGACACGACAAACAATCCAAAACATTCACAACAAAATCACATTTGATTTGTGTCATACATCCCAATCTACCCATAATCCACCTGGTTTAAACCCCCTCTGTGCAGCTATGTCCTTTGACCTGTACGCCAAGTACGGTAACAACCGCACGCTGAGCCTGGTGAGTCCCAAGAAGCCGTACTACCAGTGGCGGCTGCGGGTGCCCTCCGGTCACGTGGTACGCCTCGTCATCCTCACCCTCAACGGGGCCACGCCCGGCAGTTGTTCCGCCCACAAACTGTCCGCGTACGACTTCCTGCTTCCTCTACAGAACAAGATCATCGCCAGGTACAGACGGATAGGGTCATTTTGGCCGCTCCTTAGAACTTCGGACAAACCTAGATTTAAAGTGAACTGACCATTTTAATACACATGAAAGGCTTGTTGTCGAAATCGATTATGTTGGCTGTGTTGTGTGGTGTGTGTGGTGTGTGGTGTGGTGTGTGGTGTTGTGTGTCCAATTGTACATCTGTGTGCAGGTGGTGTGGGCTGCCCATGTCTGGCTCATCTCCGGTGATGAAGCTCACGTCCTCCGGGAACGTGATGCTGGTCACCTTCTCCTTCAGTAGGCAGAGGGACGGGGCGGTCTTCAAAGCCTACTTCCAGGCCATTCCCAAAGCAGGTCAACCTCAGAAGACATGGCCGTTTATCTACGTTACATAGATCTTTTGAATATCATCGCATACCGTCCGTTAAATTTGATGTAAAAGATGTTTGAGTCCAACTTTGCTTCATGTTGAGATTATTGTGGGTTGTTCACTATCTTGTGACTTCTTGTGTCTCTGCTGCCCCCTGCAGGTTGTGGAGGGGCTCTGTCCTACTGGAACGGCTCCCTGGTCTCACCCTACTACCCTGCCCACTACCCTCCCAACGTAGACTGCAGCTGGACACTACGGGTGAGCCCTCACAGATGTGTGTGTGTGTGTGTGAGAGAGAGAGAGAGAGAGAGAGAGAGAGAGAGAGAGAGAGCAAGAAAGAGAAAGAGGAGGACAGTAGGTGGAGGGAGGGTCTTCCTCTCCACACTCCTCCACAGTCCTCCCAGTGATCCCCTGCTTCAGTCCACTTCGGTGTCACTTCCAGGCGCCATTGCCAGGATACCTGATCTCCATGACGATAGTAACACTGGACATCCAGGACTCTTCGGACGGCTGTGAAAAAGACTGGCTGGACATCGGAGGAGTCAAGTTAGTAGCGCATTAACTGCCATAACCAATCACCATCTACATTTCATCAATAGGGATTCGAAGTAAAGTGTGTTTTTGTTCAGGCTGTGTAACCCGGTGGCAGACAGCAGCAGGAAGAGGATCTACCACTCCCCCGTCTCCCTCCACTTCCACTCTGACGAGTCCCTCACACACAAGGGCTTCTACCTGCTGTACAGAGCCTTCTCCCCAGAGAGCAGTGAGTAGTGCTCCTGCTCTACTACCGCCACGGGAAGACAGCCCGCCTGGTCCACAGTGGTCCAGGCCTACCTGGTGCAGGCCTACCTGGTGCAGGCCTACTTGGTCCAGGCCTACCTGGTCCAGGCCTACCTGGTGCAGACCCACTGGTGCAGGCCTACCTGGTGCAGACCCACTTGGTCCAGGCCTACCTGGTGCAGACCCACCTGGTCCAGGCCTACCTGGTGCAGACCCACCTGGTGCAGGCCTACCTGGTGCAGACCCACCTGGTCAGGCCTACCTGGTGCAGACCCTACCTGGTCCAGGCCTACCTGGTGCAGACCTACCTGGTCCAGGCCTACCTGGTGCAGACCCACCTGGTCCAGGCCTACCTGGTGCAGGCCTACCTGGTGCAGACCCACCTGGTCCAGGCCTACCTGGTGCAGACCCTACCTGGTCCAGGCCTACCTGGTGCAGACCCACCTGGTCCAGGCCTACCTGGTGCAGACCCACCTGGTCCAGGCCTACCTGGTGCAGACCCACCTGGTGCAGGCCTACCTGGTCCAGGCCTACCTGGTGCAGACCCTACCTGGTCCAGGCCTACCTGGTGCAGACCTACCTGGTCCAGGCCTACCTGGTGCAGACCCACCTGGTCCAGGTCCACCTGGTCCAGGCCTACCTGGTGCAGAGCAGAGCTAGTCATAGAGCCTCAGACTTGTCACATGAAAGCCCACAGAGTCACAAATATCTACATGTCCCAGTGTCTCAATGTTGTTTAGACTGACGATACACTGGTTGTCCCTGGTGTAAGAAGAGTGTGTGTGTGTGTGTGTGTGTGTGTGTGTGTGTGTGTGTGTGTGTGTGTGTGTGTGTGTGTGGTGTGTGTGTGTGTGTGTGTGTGTGTGTGTCCCAGCCTGTCCTCGTCAGTTCCGCTGTGGGGACGGACGCTGCGTCCCTCTGAGGAAGGTGTGTGACGGCATCAAAGACTGCTCAGACGGACGCGATGAGGCAAAGTGTGGTGAGAGCTGCCTCCGTCTCTCCGCCACACACACACCATCACACACACACACCATCACACACACACCATCATACACACACCATCACACACACACACACCATCACACGCACACACCATCATACACACACACACCATGACACACACACACCATCATACACACACACCATCACAAACACACACACTATCACACACACACACACCATCACACACACACACACCATCACACACACACACTATCACACACACACACACACCACCCATCATACACACACATCATCACCACCACACACACACACTATCACACACACACCATCACACACACACACACTATCACACACACCACACACACCATCACCACACACACACACCATCACACACACACACCATCACACACACACCATCACACACACACACCATCACACACACACCTACACACATCACTATCTGCTGTAGTGTAGGTTGGTGCTCTCTGCGCTATAAAGAATGCCTGTGTGTGTGTTTGTTGTGTGTGCAGCGTTGTGCAAGCCAGGCGAGGTGTATTGTGGGAATGGTCAGTGCAGTGCCCACAGCAGCCAGTGTAACAGCAAGGTCAACTGTGGCGACAGCAGCGAGGAGACGAACTGTGGTGAGTCGAGCAGACCGACTCTCTGCTTCACTGCTCAACCCAAGGAGGAGTCAGATTCATTCTCCAGATTCATTCTCCATTGATCGATTTATCGATAGACGTATCAGTAGAACACAATCCTGTACATTCATTATTTGTGTTTACCTTTGGCTATGTTAGCTGTAAGTAAGGATCATGTTGGTTGTTGTGTGTTTTGTATTTGATCTACTCTGTGGTGTGGGGGTTTTGTCTGGGTGGGTTTTGTATGGTCACCGCTCTGTTCCTCGAACAGGTAAATGCTACCACGTGTGTCCCAACAAGGTGTGTGTCCCCAAGTCATCAGTGTGCGACGGCGTCGTGGACTGCAAGGACCGCAGTGACGAGATCAACTGCACCAGGGCATGTGAGGGCTTCTGCTGCATCGGGCTGTCTCTTTGTAGTTAGTTCACCCATCTATCTGTCCATCCATCTATCTGTCCATCTATCTGTCCATCCATCTATCTGTCCGTCCATCCATCTATCCATCAATCCATCTGTCCATCCATCTATCTGTCCATCCATCTATCTGTCCATCCATATATTTGTCCATCTATCTGTCCATCCATCTATTTGTCCATCCATATAACCCACCAAGCTATCTTTTCATTTATCCATCCACCTATCTATCTATCTATCTATCTATCCATCCATCCTTGTATCCATCTATCCAGTCCTCTGACCCTACCCCTATGTCTCTCTGTGTCTCTGCAGTCCATAAAGGCTGCTCCCCGTCCTCCTACAAGTGCACCAATGGGAAGTGTGTGAGTAAGATGAACCCTGAGTGTGACGGGGTCAAAGACTGTTCTGACGGCTCTGACGAGATGCGCTGCGGTGAGTCTCTCTCTCTCTTCCTCTCTCTCTCTCTCTCTCTCTCTCTCTCTCTCTCTCTCTCTCTCTCTCTCTCTCTCTCTCTCGTCTCCGACACGCTCATCCCTCACCGCCACGCACGCTGTCTTACAATCCTTCCTTTTCTCTCAACCTCTCCTTTCTCATCTTCATTCAACTCTTTCCTTCTCTCCTCTCTTTTAACAATCCTCTCTCCTCTCTTCCTTTCTCTCCTCCACCCTTTCCCCTAATTTTCTCATCCACCCTAACCCTAACCCCGTCCCCACATCCTCCACACACCTGTCTGTCCCCTCTGCCCGCCTCACGGTACCGTGTCCTTGAGTGCTGAGAAAGCATAAATAAAAAGCATTATTCTTATCCCCCCCCTCCAGGCTGTGGGACTAGGCCCAGGAAGCGTACCAAGATCGTGGGGGGTTCTGACGCTGGCAGTGGGTCGTGGCCGTGGCAGGTCAGCCTGCAGATGGAGCGCTATGGTCACGTGTGCGGAGCCACGCTGGTGGCCAGCCGCTGGCTCATCTCTGCCGCTCACTGCTTCCAGGACTCAGACGCCATCAAGTGAGAGGAGCAGGATCGCTGTCAGCGTGTTCGATTCAATCTGATAGACAGTGTGGTTACCAGCCTGGTTACCAGCCTCCCGCCTGTCATGACTTTGCTCAACATGATTCATCAGTTGTGTGTGTGTGTGTGTGTGTGTGCCTGTGTGTGTGTGTGTCTGCCTGTGTGTGTGTGTCTGCCTGTGTGTGTGTGTGTGTGTGTGTGTGTGTGTGTGTGTGTGTGTGTGTGTGTGTCTGTGTGTGTGTGTGTGTGTGTGTCTGTGTGTGTGTGTCTGTCTCCCTGTGTGTGTGTGTGTGTCTACCTGTGTGTGTGTGTGTGTATGTGTCTACCTGTATGTGTGTGTGTGTGTGTGTGTCTGCCTGTGTGTGCGTGTGTGTGCGTGTGTGTGTGTCTGCCTGTGTGCGTGTGTGTGTGTGTGTGTGTGTCTGCCTGTGTGTGTGTGTGTGTGTGTGTGTGTGGTGTGTGTGTGTGTGTGTCTGCCTGTGTGTGTGTGTGTGTGTGTGTGTGTGTGTGTGTGTAGGTACTCTGATGCGCGCTCCTGGCGTGCCTACATGGGCATGCGTGTGATGAACACGGCCAGCAACGCCGCCGTCACCAGACTGATCCGTCGCATCTTCCTCCACGCCCAATACGACCAGTTCACCTCCGACTACGACATCGCCCTGCTGGAGCTCAGCGCCCCCATCGTTTTCAACGAGTTGGTACAGCCCGTCTGTGTCCCCGCCCCCTCCCATAGCTTCACCACAGGGACCACCTGCTTCGTCACAGGCTGGGGGGTCCTGATGGAAGACGGTATGAGCCGTCCACTGAGAACCCTGACTCAAATGATGCTTGTCTTGACAGTAGAAAACACAAAAACACAGATTTCTCCTCTATCTTAATTTTTTTTTGGGGGGGGGCCTTGTTTTGGGGAAAGCTCCCATTGTGCGTGGTGTGATGTCACTTCCTGTGCTGTCCTCCAGGTGAGCTAGCGTCTCTGCTGCAGGAGGCCTCAGTGAAGATCATCAACAGGAACACGTGTAACAAGCTCTACGATGACGCTGTCACTCCCAGGATGCTGTGCGCTGGGAACCTGCAGGGAGGAGTGGACGCCTGCCAGGTGAGTGTGTGTGTGTGTGTGTGTTTGCGTGTGTGTGTGCGGTCAGCATGTCTCGTTTTGTTTTTATTCTGTCTGGCTTTGGTGTAAATGTACTTGTTTTTTATGTGTGTGTGTGTTTTTTTAATGTATGTGTGTGTTTTTTTAATGTATGTGTGTGTGTGTTTTTTTTATGTGTGTGTGTGTGCACGCTCCCCCAGGGGGACTCGGGGGGGCCCTCTGGTGTGTCTGGAGAGGGGCAGGCGCTGGTTCCTGGCAGGCATCGTGAGCTGGGGGGAGGGGTGCGCGCGACTGAACCGGCCCGGAGTCTACACACAGGTCATCAAGTTCACAGACTGGATCAGCCAGCAGACCAAAGGACAGGTCTGACAGACAGACAGACAGACAGGCAGGCAGACAGACAGACAGGCAGACAGGCAGACAGGCAGACAGACAGACAGACAGACAGACAGACAGACAGACAGACAGACAGACAGACAGACAGTAAGACAGACAGGCAAGCAGACCAGACGGAAGTCTGGAAATGGATGATATCAACATGTGACTGTCGGAGTTCCTCTCTCTCTGGGGGGGTTTTGGTCACCATGGCGTCAGACTCTCCTGAGAGGATGAGGGGGAGACCACACACACACACACACCCACACCCGCCCTCCTTCCCCAGAGCCATACCCAGTTGCTCCTTGTCACTGACAGCTCACTCCCTTGCGGTCTCTCTCTTCGTGACGCCTGTTCTCATCTATCGCCTGTCTCTCTCTGGCTCCATCAATGGAAGCAAATCAGTGACATCATGTTTTGAATTTTGAAAGGCATTTAATACTTAACATTGAAAAAAGAAATGTAAACACCACCAAATTTGTTTGGTTTTGAATTCACCTCTTTAAAATTTAAATATGAATTTTATTTCAAGGTAAATAACAAATCTGATCCAAACAATTCAAGGTTCGGAAGGAATTCGAGGCTAAAAGACTGTGAGGCGAATTTAAGCAGTCTGAATTTTGTTCAATTAAAATTTCTGAAGCTTGATTTTTCTTGGGGTGGGGTTGAATTTAACTGTTTGAATTTCTGAACCTTGAATTTTTGGATCTGATATTAATTAAGTAATTCAAAACATGATGTCACTGATTCGCTTCCATATCCATCCACTTCCTAGTCTGGTTATTGCCCTGCTTACCCCCCAGTCCTTCTCCACTCTCCACTCTCCTCCCCTGTTCCTGCCCCTCCCAGCTCAATACTGCCAGTGAGCATGATGTCTGTTAGCGAATCTCCATTGACCAACAGAAATCCAGACATTCCTCTCATTTGACCTGGATTAGGTAATCTCCCTAGGGCTATCTAGCTGTCCTTATCTACATGTGTGTGATGAAGACATGTCATTGTAAGCGTATGTACTGTATGTATATATATTTGTACTGTATATCATGAGTTCACACAAGTCATAGGCCAGATTATATTTAGTCACTGTTTGTCTTGTACTTTTGAGAGTGATGAATGAATCGATCCATGTGTTTGGGGAAATTATTTTATATTATTTCTGATTTACTTTACTGTTCAAATGTCCCCTCTAACTGTGGGCTGTGATTGGCCGAGCTGTGCTTCCATAAACAGCTTGGCTTGGTATAGGACTGATGGACAATGTTGCCCCACATAGCAACTAGTAACTGTGTGGCTATTGTTACATTACTTCAACCAGGTTTTGGTGACACTTCATCCTTCATCAAAGATATATTCTACCTTTTAAGATGTAATTGCCAAGGGGGGGCTGTCCACTGTATACCATTTTATTTAGACTATTGGAGGAGCTCAGTGAATATTAAACAGATTGTTAAGAATGGTAGCCTATTACTATTATTTGTGCCTGGGTTTGTTACGTTTTGGTGTGACTCAGTCAAGTGTGTTGTCTTACTAGTGTGATTGAAAATGTATTTTATTCTTAAAAGCAGTGGGTGTATCTCTTGGTGGCACTGTTGCAACATCTCCTAGTTCAAACCTGATGTTGATAGCAAGTCTTGAAGGAAACTCATCCTGTTTCACAAAATAACACATTGACTATGGAATGACAATGAACCAATTCAGATGCGCAGAGAATAATTGAAGGTGCTGTTCTTCAGATTCATACATTTCACATCGCCTATATTGTCGTTTTAATTCCATTGGTGTCTCTCTAGGCTGTTATTAAAGGTATTAAACTCAATACTAGTCCCTAAAAAACGACTGGGTCCAATCAGACTGTCCAGGCGTTTCCTTTTATCCTGCACACCGTCGCCTACGTGCCACTTATCTCGTGTCCACCCGGGGCCAGTGAGGTACGTGCCTTCACTGTCACAGCAGTGACATACATGACTCTGGGTGTAATCTGTTGACAGTGGGTGAGAAAGAGACTCCAAATATTCGATTTTATCAGTTCTCAGTGACTGTGTAAGAATGCGCACGGGTGTAACTCGGGCCAGTGCGCTTTGAATGGGTGTGTCGATATACGTCACGGGAAGCCCGTTATCCGGTGGCTGTGGGAAACTGTATAAATCTGTGCCCATGAGTACAATAGGAAAAGTTGCACTGGAGTTGAAGCGTGGTGTCCTGTAGCGTGATCCTTCACAGTTGTCCTCAGGAAGCCGTCTCCATTCATTGTCACCAATGGTTTGAGGCAGCGAGGAGTGAGCTCTTATAAGGTGTCAATAGCCCACTCTGGAGAAACAGGATTAAATAATAACACCACATTTTGACTTTGACACTTCTTATCTTCAGTACTTGATCTGCGCTCAAGGGGACCCACAGACAACATGACTTGTTTTTTGCTCTTCATATTATGTGGATTGTCGAGCGGCGCGCTTGGAAAGGGTGAGTCATGGATCTGCTGGCTGATGGTTCAAACCTTCTAAATCTATCCCTCTTGTATCATGTGCACACATGTGGAAACATGTTTACATTTAGTTGAAATATTATATTCATTTTAATGCATTCATATGAACACTATGATACATGCAAAGGAGTTTCCAAGGGATGGGGGTTCACTTCTCAAATATTTTGTAGATTGTTTAATGCTTAACTTTGTAATAGAGAGATTCATGCATGCTTAAATAAACGAATCAGGTCCATAGATTCAGAAATAGATATTGACTTTAAACGGCCGGTAAGGTTTTCCAATCCCGAACATGATGTGCCTCGCCGCCACGGGCCAAGCGTACTTGGCGCGTTCCACTGGAACGCGGCTGGCTAATTTATTTATCATTCATCCCTTGAGAAGTGAGTGTAGTCGTGTGGCACGGGTTGTAAAACTTGTGCGCCTCCGTTACTGTGAAGTGTTGCTACGCCAGATAAGCCATGTCCTGCGGGATAGCACAGTTGTTTGGATAACACAGACCTCTTTGGCCCGGCTTGGCAGCCGCCTCACTCACTGTGCGCGCTTGGCCCCTGTTGAATCGGTACACACACAGGGCGTTATTTCCTGATGCTGATGAGTTTGTGAAATGGAAGTTCTAATATAAATGACTGCGCGGGGTCATGACCGGCACAAGGAAACTTTCTAGAACGCAGGAACTGGCGCTAATCAGCGGTTATTGCTAAAACAGACGCACGAGAGGAAAACGGGGAGCATGGGCAACTGTCTCATAGGTGTTGTTGGTCAACAACTTGTTATTCGACGCACAGGAGTTCGTTTTTCACATGGCATCCGTTAAATTGTTTTAGAATGTTCTGGCGCTAAAAATACAGGGATGAAAGGCTATAGTGAAAATTAACACCCGTACGAGACCTATTTGTTGTAGCCAATAGATTTGTTAATGATTTTGTGGGTAGGCCTATATCTTTCATTAAACACAGATGGATGCACTGGTGTTTCATCTGAGTTTGAACCCGTTTTTATTAATATTAAACATTTTTGGTATAGACCTTGAACAACTACATTTAAATGTCATTATTGGTATCGGTAAAGTGTAGCCTACGACAAAAACGTCGAGGCCATTATCAGTGACAGTAACACTGAAATGTGAAGTTCCTCGATTGTCATGGTATTTTAGATATTCTTACTGTTTCACAATAGATAAGCCTAGAGCTGACCTTCCGCAGCTAAACCAACCATCATTGCGAAATTACTCTTGTGACAATAGGCATACTCTAAATATGAAGTATTAAAGTTTAAATGTTGTTGTTAAATTCGCTGTAAGAGCCGACGCCTTTTCACTGGTCGTCATGGATATATGACCGTCTCTGACCTCCTCAGTAAGTGTACTGCAGACTTGTAATCTAGAGTTGTTTATGTTCTGTTGTAAAACAGTTGTGCTCTTGAACTGCAACCTGTCCTTCAGATGGATGAATTGACACGGTGGTTTGGGCCTCCCCGTTGATGTATAAAGTGACATGGAAATGGACCTTGTAGCCACTTTGCAGATTGTTGAAATGCCCCCGGGGCCAATGCTGAAAGAGACTCTTGACTTTCCTTCCTTCTTTAAACTATGTACCCTGCCAAATGGACTGTGTCTCTTACTCTCGCACGTTGGGGGGAAAACTGAGGAAACAGAGAAGGAAACGCTACCAGAGTGAGTCAAGCGAGGGCTGTTGAATAGCACATCCACTGGGAACAATGATACCAGAGAACAGTAATAAAGGGGTTGTGTTCACAAAATGACAGGAATATTCACACAGTCCTAAGGGCTTGAACGAGTCCACCAATCACAAATGAAAAGACACTCGTCCAGTCCAGAGTGCGGGTGAACCAGACCGTAACCAGATGCATGTTGTGTCCGTGTTTCGAGGAGTTACCGGATTCAAAGACGGCACAAGTGAATAATGTGTTTCCCTCTAGATGAGAGGAAGGAAGGGTGGACTGAACACTCTATCTCTCATTAATAAACCTCAGCTATGGGGTGAGTTGCTTTTATTTGATAAACAAGAGTGACAGTGCTTACGCATTTCCACGACGATCCTCAAGTGCCCCTACCGGGAACCTGGAGGTGACCGGGGCAGGACAGCGAGGGGACGTGACGGAGACGTGATGGACACTCGTGTTGTGGTCCGTGGCATTGTTCACGTTTATGTTTGGTAAATAGTTTTGTGTTAGGGTCAGAAGGTCATGTGACAGTCCTGTCACGTATTGACTGATATTCTGTACTGTTGAGATCAAGTATTTTGAGCATTTTAGTTGTTATTTCTGTGTGGGACTCTGTCCTCTCTACTGATGACTATAATCCTCAGCCAGTGTGGTTTCATCTTTATTAATACTATAAAACACTTCCCACATGACACTGCTGCGTGGTTTCTGGACAGTCTCTTGCAACAAAGCAGATCCCAAACCTCATGAACCTACTGTTTTCATCTCACCCACGCGTTCTTTCCATTAACTTCCGTGAGGGGGGAGAGAGCTGCGAGCGAGAGAGAGCGAGAGCGGAGAGGCGATGAGCAGAGAGAGAGCGACGAGAGCGAGAGAGAAGAGATAGAGAGAGAGCAGAGATCGAGAGAAAGAGAAGAGAGAAAGAGCAGAGAGAAAGCGATCACTCAAGCGATCATGCGCAGCGATACCATGCTCCTCTCACTCTAGCACTATCCCTCTCCACTATCCCTCTCCCTCTCCCTCTCTCTATCCCTCTCTATCTCTCTCTCTCTCTCACTCTCTCTCTCTCTCTCTCTCTCTCCCTCTCCCTCTCTCTCTCTCTGAGCATCGGTGAAGACAGGTTATCTGGTTGATGTAGCTGCGTCTCTCTAACGTCTCCCGTGTCTCCCCTCTCTCCCAGGGAAGGAGCCTAAGGAGCAGAAGGGGAAGTTCAGCGTTCCGGCTCTGGACGTTAAGGAACAGCAGCTCGTCCTGGCAGCCAATCAGACGCTGAAGCTCAACTGCAGGTGAGGCTGTCAGGGGTCAAAGGTCACGAGGACAGGAAGACGAGACATGTTTGAGGTGTTGGAGGATTGAGATCATGTAGCTTGTGATGTTTAGGAGGATTGTGCTGTGAGGTAAACAACAAGGTTCAAGGTTCAATCAGGACAGATTCACTCAGTGTCCTACCAGACAGAGCACTGTTGAGATGAAGAATGAGGAAGTGTGAATCATTGAGATGTTTAAGTTTCATAGGTAAGCTCTCATGTATGAAGCAGCCATCCTACAGGTAATAGCTGGGCTAACCTGACCCCCAAGACTCCCACAGACCGGTCCTGTCCAGCATGTGAACGCTTCCTCTCTTGTGGCCAATCAGAGGGCGCTGGGAGCTGTCGTGGGCGTTCCCCGTGGGCGTGGCCAGAGACCAGGAGAGCGTGCGGTTGGTGGAGTCTCGCTGTGGGAAGAGGAGACAGCTGTTCTGTAGCCTGCTGACACTCACACCTGCCCGGGCCCAACACACCGGATCCTTCCGCTGTCGATACCGCCACCGGACCCAGCGACAGAGTTCTGTCTACGTGTATGTCACAGGTAAGACACAGCAGGTAGAACATCGCTCACAGGCCAGGGCTGTTACGTTTGAGGGAGCTACCGGTAAATCCCGTTACACAAACGGGAAGAGATTTGTGACTAATTGCCAGCTAATTCTGGTTTCAATGTGAAGCAACGTTATGTCCCGCACAAAACCGACGTTTGTCATCTCACCCACGCTGCGTGCCAGGCAACGGCAGGAGGGGAGCGGCGCGGGCGCGGGAGCGGGCGCGGGCGCGGGGCGCGGGCGCGGGCGCGGGCGAGGGGCGCGGGCGCGGGCGCGGGACGAGGGCAGCGGCGCGAGGCGCGGGAGCGGGCGCAGCGCGCGCAGAGCGCGCGAGCAGAGCGCGCGCGCGCGAGCGCGCGCGAGGCGAGCGCGCGACGCGCACGAGCGAGACACGCGAAGCGCGCACGCGCACGCGAACTGCGCCTCTCACTCTCACTTAACTCTCACTCTCACTTTTCACTCTCACCTCATCACTCTCACTCTCACTCTCACGCTCACTCTCAGCTCACTCGCACTCTCACTCTCATCTACTCTCACTCACTCTCTCTCTCTCTCTCTCTCTCTCTCTCCCTCTCTCTCTATGTCTCTCGCTCATATTGTTTATATCCTCATGTTAAACAGGATGCGGTTGGTGCTAAATACAGACCAATGCCAGAGAGCCAATTATATCTAAAAAACTGTTTGTCCCAACAACACATCCTTCTAAATGACTCTGGCTCAGAGTGCACACTCCGCCTAGTCTATCACCCCTCTCCTTCTAGCCTCCCCTGCTATATATAAACCCTTTTTACTTTCGTTTACGTGCTACCTCGGGGACAGGAATAGCCCAGCTGTTGAAAGGCTCAGGCCTGGGTAGAGTTTCCCAGGGCATCAGGCTTATCTGGTCTCCTCAGCCCCGCTCGCAGCATCCTGTGCTGGGGGAGGAGGGTGAGGGTGGGGTGGCTCGCTACCTCCAGGCAGGGGGGATGTCATGGTAACACTTGCTGTACAAGGTGATGGTGAGGAAGTGTGTGGTGGTGTGTGGTGTGTGTGTGTGTGTGAGTGAGAGAGACGTTGGGGCGTGAGAGTGAAGACTGGCAGCTCAGGGGCATCCAGGGGTAGAGGAGGTCCATGTCTGCCCGCTCCCTGGTCCTCCCTGGCCCTGAGTAGACCGCTGGGGAGGCTGAACACGAAGCTGGGCCTAGGGCCAGGAGGGGCTGGCAGGAGGGGGCTGGGGGGAGGACCGACGGCAGCCAGGGTTACAGGGCAGGCTACCGTTGGCCAACAGGACCCCAAGGAGACATCAATCGCTCAGGCCGTCAAGCCCATTAGGCTGCCTCTTGGTCAGCTGCTGCTGAGGGCCCCGAGCTCGCCGCTCCTCATCCTCCTGCTCCTCAGCTCTCCTGCTCAGCACGTCCGCCAGGCCCTGGGCCGCAGCTCGCCGTACTCCGTCGAGGCTCCTGCCCTGCATCCTCCTGCCTCCCTCTGCCTCCTCCACCTCTTCGCAGCCATGCAGAACATCGCAGCTCAATCAGCCTCGAACAGTACATGCCATCGCAGAGCGTCTCCTGCAGTCCTCGCTCCTCCTCCTCTCTCCCTCTCCTCCTTCTCCTCCTCCATCTCCTTCCTCACCACCTCCTTCTTCACCTCAACCTCCACCTCACTCACCTCCAACTGTCCCTGCCCATCTCAGTCTTTAAATGGAATCAAAGCAGAACACAAGGGACCCAGTGGTCCAGCAGTCCTTGGGGTACTTTTGTTAAATGTTCAGAGATTTGCTTTCCTTGAATAACATTACAGTAACAAACAATGAGGGGAGTAACACCCTTGCATTTCAATAGCTCGCACAGATATTAGAGAACGGGTGGACTACAGAGAGATGTTGTTTCATTGCCTCCAAACAATCTGTGTGTGTGTGTGTGTGTGTGTTTACAGTTGACCCCACACTGTGTAAATTACTGCACGGGCAAATTGTAAACGTGTGTGTGTGTGTGTAAAGGCCTCTGCAGGAGTGTGTGTCTGTTTTGGTGTGCTCAGATCATTGTATCATGCATTTCTACTGTAAACAGGGTGTTTCTGTGGTGTGTGTTTCTGTGTGTGTGCTGTAACACTGAGTGTTCCATGTCGCCATGACAGCATTGTTTGGGTTTCAGACAGCCGGCAGCCATTTGTAGAGCGACAACTAAGGAGCCCTGATGTGGTGTACATCAAGGAGAGAGAGCCACTGGTCTTCCCCTGCAGGGTCACCAACCCCAACGCTTCTGTCTCATTGGTCAAGGTGAGTCTCCTCACCCGGTGGTAGCCAATCAGTGAAAACCTCTCACGGTTGGGCAACAAGACACTTTTTTCCACCCTATTTTCTCTTCCACCTGCCAGAAAAAAACAGTTATGACTTTTCTTCGAGTGTCCATCAGCACTCATGTCCGAGCCAAGCCAAGCCAAGTGCTGTTGTTGCTGCCCATCATTCAGCACATTGTTATCATGGCAGCCTTTCTCCCTCGGAGTGTGTGTGTGCGTTGGTTCGTGTCAGTCTGCGGATACGTGTGAAAGGGGCGGATGTTTCTGCTGCTGCGGTGGTGAGGGACAGAGCGGTGGCTTTACGGAAGTGCATCGTGGGTTGTAGCAGTAAGAAAATCATTGCTGCTCTGTGTGTGTGTGTGTGCAGTGGTAGTGTGTGTGTTTGTGTGTGTGTAATTAGTGCGCAGTGCCGTGTGTGTGCGTGCATGAGTGTGCCAGGGAAGGACACGGTGTTTCAGATGTGACCCTTGCTTTAGCGCCGTGTCCCGAGTGAGCGGCGCCCGCGGTTTCCTTCATCCTGTTGGCACTGCCTTCACCCCCCCCCAGGAGAGACCCCCCACCATCCTCACTAGATTACAGTTCAGTCCACATGATAGGATTTACCGGTGGAGCTCAGATCCGATTGGAGGGAAACGAGTCGGACCCCTGGACTCCCATCAGCTCGCCCTGGCTCACTCTCCAGGAAGTGCCACTGATCTGACCCCCAGGACAGCACACAGAATAAACACACACACACACACAGACACAAACACACACAAACACACACACCGTTGGCTCTCTGTGTTTACGTCTTACTTCCATCTCCACACATGCCTGGAGCCACAAAGGTGATTTTCTAAAAATAGCCCCTATTCTCCTTCTCCTCCTGCCCTCCCTCCCCGGTTTTCCCATCATGCATCTCTTCTCTCCCTCAGTCCTCCCCTGGCCTGTTCTCACTCCACACTCGGTCACAAGTGTTTTTTTCCTGGAAGGATTTTGCACTTTACCTCAATCTTTAATCTGGGCCCTTCTCACTGGGAACAATACCCAGGGGGCCGCAGTTCTCGCGCTTCAGCCGTGAAAGTGACCGGAGGATTCCAGGGAGGGGCAAGGGAAGGAGTATGTGACCTGGGGGTCCAGTCCGAGTGTCTATATCCTGTAGTAACAGGATGTGAGGAGATGGACTGGAGTCACGTTTCCCACATCCTGAGTTCTCTCTGCGCCCCCCCTCCCCCCTCCCCTCTCCAGACCCCCATCCTCCAGCTCCCAGCGTTTAGCTCCAGGCCCTGAGAGGCTGTGGGGGCCCAAGGGCATTCACAGAGGTCTTCAAGGAGCTGCAGCGGGGAAGGTGTGTGGGAGGGGGGGGGCTGGGGGGGGGCAGGGGGGGGAAGGAGGGGCTGGAGGGGCAGGGGGGGGGCAGGGGGGGCAGGGGGGGGGCAGGGGGGGGGCAGGGGGGGGAAGGAGGGACAGGAGGGGCAGGGGGGGGGTGTTACTATATTATAAGACAGAGGATGAAAGGAAGCTGGCTGGCGTCTGAAAGGGTCAGCTTGCACCCTTACTCTGGGGAGGGGGGGCTATCAGGCAGTTCACACCAAGGTTTCAGGCTTGTGTGTGTGTTTGTGTGTGTGTGTATATGTGTGTATGTATGTATGTGTGTGTGTGTGTGTGTATGTGTGTGTATGTGTGTGTGTGTGTGTGTGTATGTGTGTGTTCTAGGGGGGGTCCACCTGTTCCCCTGAGAGAGGGTGGAAGGTTTCCACTCTGTCACAGAATCTCTAGTAAACATTTCCTTGACTCGGGCTCCAAGAAAACAGTTACACAAGCCTCTGTTTCTGCATGGTCGGGCACAGAGTTACACAAGCCTCTGTTACTGCATGGCACAGAGTTACACAAGCCTCTGTTACTGCATGGCACATAGTTACACAAGCCTCTGTTACTGCATGGCACAGAGTTACACAAGCCTCTGTTTCTGCATGGTGGGGCACAGAGTTACACAAGCCTCTGTTTCTGCATGGTCGGACACAGAGTTACACAAGCCTCTGTTTCTGCATGGTCGAGCACAGAGTTACACAAGCCTCTGTTACTGCATGGCACAGAGTTACACAAGCCTCTGTTCTGCATGGTCGGGCACAGAGTTACACAAGCCTCTGTTTCTGCATGGTCGGACACAGAGTTACACAAGCCTCTGTTTCTGCATGGTCGGGCACAGAGTTACACAAGCCTCTGTTTCTGCATGGCCGAGCACAGAGTTACACAAGCCTCTGTTTCTGCATGGGCACAGAGTTACACAAGCCTCTGTTACTGCATGGTCGGACACAGAGTTACACAAGCCTCTGTTTCTGCATGGTCGGGCACAGAGTTACACAAGCCTCTGTTACTGCATGGCACAGAGTTACACAAGCCTCTGTTTCTGCATGGTCGGGCACAGAGTTACACAAGCCTCTGTTTCTGCATGGTGGGGCACAGAGTTACACAAGCCTCTGTTACTGCATGGTCGGGCACAGAGTTACACAAGCCTCTGTTACTGCATGGTCGGGCACAGAGTTACACAAGCCTCTGTTTCTGCATGGCACAGAGTTACACAAGCCTCTGTTACTGCATGGTCGGGCACAGAGTTACACAAGCCTCTGTTTCTGCATGGCACAGAGTTACACAAGCCTCTGTTACTGCATGGTCGGGCACAGAGTTACACAAGCCTCTGTTTCTGCATGGTCGAGCACCGCTAAGCGATGTTTCTCATGTTATAGGTAGCTTTTCCTCGCTTCCTGATATTGAGGAATAGCGTTGGCGTGGTAACTTGCATCAGATCAAACCATGCTTCTGTGGTTTGTGATATTAGTGAGTTAGTAAGGGTTTGTGATATTAGTGAGTAGTAAGGGTTTGAGATATTAGTGAGTTAGTAAGGTTTGTGATTAGTGAGTTAGTAATGGTTTGTGATATTAGTGAGTTAGTAAGGGTCTGTAAGTCGATCCCTGTGCCTGCGTTGACAGTCGTTATTCATGTTCCAGGGCCTGCTGTATGTGTTGGTTGTTTGTTCCTTCATTATGGCTGTTGTGACACCCAATGTTGTGTGTGTAGATGGGGGTGTGTGTGTGAGTATCCCACACGTCCGCGTGTCTTAATCCAGATTGTAATGTTGTGGGATTAGGGTTGGATTAGGGTGTGGTTCAGTTTGATGATGTTTTGTGCTTGTCCCTCCAGTACCCCGACCAGGCGCTGGTTCCCGACCACAGGAACATCGTGTGGAACAGCAGGCAGGGCTTCGTCGTACGACGGCCCTCCTTCATCTTCGTGGGGCCTTTTCTCCTGCCAGGCCACCGTAGACGGAGTCACACACACCTCCAAGTACCTGGCCATCAGATTAGGTGAGCGGCCGTCAGGGGCACACACACAGAGAGGAAACACACACACACACAGACAGAGAACACACATTCACAAAGGCCAAGGGAGGTCAACACTGCGTGCATGTATTCTTCAATAAAAATCAACCTATCAACCGTATCATCTTCTGATCTTAGACTAACAAGTCGAGTCAAGGGAAGGAGTTCTTTATTGATCCCTTGGGGGGGAAATTCCACTGTTACAGCCACATTGACAGGCACAATAACAAAAAACACAAATGAACGGGATTGTTTAAAAAATATATAATTAAAACAGCAATTAGTTTACTGATTCAAGATTGATCTGATTTGATTTCTCAACAACGTATGTGACCTTCTCCTCCTTTCTCTGTCCCTACCTCTATTTCCCTCTCTTTCCCTACCTCTCTTTCTGTCCTCGTTTATCTGTCAATACCTCTCTTTCCCTCTATGCGCGTTTCTCTACCTATTTCCCTCTCTTTACCCTATCTCTCGTCTCGGCACTCTCTATCTCTTTCCCTACCTCTCTGTCCCTCTCTTCTCTTTCCCACACCTCTTTCCCCTCTTTCCCTCTCTTTCCCTCTCTTTCCCTCTCTTTCTCTTTCCTCGTCCAGTCAACAAAGATCACAGCGGTGTACCTGAACGCCAGCGGGCCAGTGCAGGCCCTGCAGGGAGAGACTCTGTCACTGAACTGCACCGTGACAGCTGAGCTGAACTCCAGAGTGTCCATCATCTGGAGCTACCCTGCCCAGGTCAGTCTGCTGGCCTCCGAGCCTCTAACCCTAACCCTGCCCAGGTCAGTCTGCTGGCCCTCCGCGCCTCACCTCCTGTCTGTGAGCACAGTATCTGTGAAACGAGTGTGCCGTGACAGCAAACTAGTTTACCATCTGTCTCAAAAGACAGGAAGTACCGCCTCGGCCTAAAGTATGTACCCTTAAAATCGTTAGACTTCCTGTCGGCTCATGCCTCCTTCTGTCCTCTTCGTTCCTCTCACCACCAGGCCAACGACTCAGCCTCCATCACCAGGAGGATAGAGAAGAGGAGGAGCCACACGTTGTTCTACAGCGTCCTCACCATCCCCAGACTGCAGCGCTCAGACCGGGGGCCTCTACACCTGTCATGTGACCAGCGGGCCTCAGAGCAGGCAGGCCAACGTCTCGGTCACCGTCTACGGGTGAGAACCCGTCACATGACCTCCGTCTGGCGCCTCGTGGACCAACGCGCCACCCTCAGTGCCGTGCCTGTGGGGTCATGACCTCATGGATGATCGTGCTCAGACCTGCAAAGTGACAGTTCCTCCGTGTGTGTGTGTGTCCTCCTCCCTCTCCTTCGTCCCAGACCGTCCGTTATCCGTCTGAAGCCCAGACACGGGGTCGTCCTGGAAACCCACGCAGGTCAGAAGTCTTACCGGCTGTCTCCTAAGCTGCGAGCCTTCCCGGGCCCTGAGGTCATCTGGTAAGAGCCAGCACGTCCAGCAGAACCCCGTGTTCTCCTAAGGGTTCCACACCGAGCTCCTAACATCTGCTGTGATGTCACTGCGGCCCGTCCCTTCAGCGTTCTCTCCGTGTGTGTTTCCCGTCAGGCTGAAGGACGGCATGGCGGCGGCTGAGCGCTGTTCCCGTTACCACGTCGACGGGACCTCCCTGGTGATCCGGGACGTGGCAGAGGAGGATGCTGGGAAGTACACCATGCTAGTGGGCATCCAGGCACACGGGCTGTTCCAGAACCTAACACTCTCTCTGGTCGTCAACGGTAATCCAAGTCCAAGTCTTCTATTGTCAGGTGCACAGAACAACACAGGGTCAGACTAGGCACTGCAATTCTTAGGACAAGACAACGCAAAGCAACCTGGCATAACATAACATATAAGTACACAGAACATCGATTACATGACAGGCTAATCCGTCTAACTTAGATGGTTTCATTCTCTCTCTGTCATACTTTCAACTTTATTTATCCTTCAAAAGAAAATCAGTTGTACTCTTGAATTCTTGAACTCAGACCAGGGGGTAGGGGAAGATCTGACCCTCTGTCTGTCTGTCTCTCCCTGCCCCCCACAGTGAGCCCTCAGATAGGAGAGAAGGCTGTGTCGGTGCAGGACCCAGGCACAGTGCAGCGGGGAAGCAGACAGGCCCTGCACTGCACCTCCCACGCAGTGCCTCCACCACAGGTGCAGTGGCTTTGGTACCCCTGCCCCTCCAAAGGCCTGTAAGTACACACTCAGCCAACACACACACACACACTCGTCCAAAAGACACGTTCAGTCATACCTAAAACATACATATGCAGAGAGTATAGATATTCCTCTGTACCTCTGTATAGAGAAGCACTCTCTGAACTTTACTCTCTCTTTCTCTCTATCTGTCTTTCTTTCATCTCTCTCTCTCTCTCTCTCTCTCTCTCTCTCTCTCTCTCTCTCTCTCTCTCTCTCTCTCAGTCTCTCAGTCTCTCAGTCTCTCAGTCTCTTGCATACACACACACCACATAGTTGTACACACATTCACACACACACACACGTGTACACACTCACACAGAGACATGAATGGATGTGTCATGTATTCAATTGTTGACTTCCAAACAATAGACCTAACTCTGTGGTAGACATGATGCAATATTATACTGTCTGTTTATTTAGACTCTGATGCTGTCCTTAATTTAGAACGGAAACATTAACCCTAGCTGCTAAATGGGTCCTTTTTTAGTGTATGTGTGTGTGTCTGTGTGTGTGTGTGTGTGTTTGTTTGTGAATAGAGACTTGTTTTGTCTATTTCAGCATGTGTTCAGACTGAGTTTCCTTTTTACAACCAGAACAGATGCCTTTGGAGGCTTTTCATCTTTGGGAGTGTGTGTGTGTGCGCGTGTGGGTTTGGGTGTGTGTGTGTGTGTGGGGGTTTTGGGTGTGTGTGGCATGTCAGTGCACGTCTTCCTATGAGTTTGTGCACATGCGTGTGCTTTGTTGCTTTGTATGTGTTTGTCCATGTGCACACGTCTACTGTATGTGTGTGTGTGTGTGCGTGAACGTTATTGTCAGTGTGTGTGTGTGTGTTTGTGTGTGTGTGTGTGTGTGTGTGTGGTGTGTGTGTGTGTGTGTGTGTGTGTGTGTGTGTGTGGTGTGTGTGTGTGTGTGTGTGTGTGTGTGTGAACGTTATTGTCAGTGTGTGTGTGTGTGTGTGTGTGTGTGTGTGTGTGTGTGTGCCTGGTACATTCACAGACACGTTAGGCAGTGCAACTCAGACATGAAAGCCTGGAGGAAAAAAAAACAAACACTTCAAATAGAGTTCCGTGTTCTCGGTCACATGTTGTTGGTTTCCAAATCAAACGCTATGATTTAATGAACTTCCTGTCCAGAACGAGAGAGGGGCTTGTTTATTATTAAGATTGCTCATTGCATCCTCCGATGCTTCTGATTCAACACACACACACATACACACACACTCTATATAAAGTTCTCATGAGAAATGAGACCTAACCCAACAATAGGTACACAAGCATCCTTACACACCTTCATATTACACAAATGAAAACACTTGGCAAAAACATGACTGTGTGGGTCCTGGAGGTCAGTCACTCCATTGTCTTGGTAACAGCCCATCACGGAGGTTAACCACCACCTGCCCGAGCATCGGAACATTCGCCCCCTGGTTGGAATCCCCCCTGTGAGACAACCTGTGACCGTTGATCATTAGTAGACGACCCCTGACCCTTGCATACTGACGTAGAAACCAAACGTTCTAGTCTCATACCGTCCTGACACTACACATCACGACACATCTCTCTACAATCGCTATAAATGTTTTATTCTCAGCTGCAGGATTACGACTGCAGTACAGGCCCAACAGACAGAGCAGTTATTCAGACAGGGATGACAGGATTTTATTTATCAACTGTATGTTTGGATGGATTGCTTTTGTGTTTTTTCGTTAAGACCAGATACAATTTGCAGGGGCATCTAGACTAAATGTACCTGAGAAATACCTGAACTAAATACTAATAATATAATTATAACCTCTTTTATAAATGAGCAGCTAAAGTGTTTATAATTAGACTTAGAATTGGACTCCTTACCAGTGTAAACTTTGGCCCCTGCAGATTCTGTCTGTCCACTGGCATGACACTGCCCTGGTTTTCTGTAATGTACTGTTCCGGTTCTAGAGTCTCGTTCTAGAATAGCGCTGTTCCGGTTCTATAGTCTCGTTCTAGAATGGCGCTGTTCTGGTTCTAGATTTCTAGGGCTGACTGAGAGAGTGATGCGTTGTCTAGCTGGATCCTCACCAGGCCCTTGTTCTTTGTAGCTCGGCCGCCCCTCGAGCCTGACGCCGTGCTGGAGGAGGCCCAGGGACTGTGGGCTGGGCCGGGCCAGGCTGAGAGGACCCAGGGTCTGGGTCTGGGCCTTGGTCTGGCCCTGGGAACAGCAGTGCTCTTATCTGGCCCAGGCAGGAGGCGCACTGGGTTTCCTGTGCGAAAATCAGAGCGCTTTTCCTCTCGTTGTTTGGCTTCCTCCCCGACGCGAGACGTTTCCCACCAGTGTGATTGTCCCTCTGTCTTCAAACGTGGCATAGTCCGCTTCCTCAAGGGCTTGATCTATTCTTGAGACCCCCACCCCCACCACACCCTTCCACCCCATCACACACACACCTCTCTTCCCGCACTACCCTCGCCAGCTCTGCCCCCCACAACCACCCTCACCCCCGCCTGTCCTCACCAGAAGGATCCACCCCTTCCCCACGCCACACCGTACACCTCTCAAGCCGCCTCATCCCCCCCCGCCTCCCACACACTCATCAAAGCTGTTTCCATGGCATCCAGAGCCCTCTGTGACAGTACTGGCCCAGGGCCCCCAAAATGGTGCATTCTGGGAAGTGAAAGCCTGGGGGGGGTTGTGGGGTCTAGGACAGAGACCCGGACCACTGTTGAGCAGTGAGGAAGAGGAGCAGCCTAGGAGGAAGGCTGGAGGACGTTCAAGGATCTGATCAGCATTCATGGTTATTCTATTAATTTATATCCCTCCCCTTTTGCTGCCAACGGATTCCCCCCCCGGCCCCCGCCTGCTCCCCCCCCCCAGACGTTTGAGCCGTTAGGAAAGTGCAATTCCATCCGTCCGTCCGCTAGCCACAACTCTGGAGCTGCTTCGTCTTTACTGTGTCCTAGAGTGGTACTATACCTGGAGTCTGGACTGGGCCCTGTACCCCAGGCCTGACGCCTCGCTGCCGTCTCTAACATGCTCTCAAGCTGTGACTTGTGTTCTCCTGAGATTCTCCATGACTTCATCTACACATCTTGGGCGGGGTAGTAGGAAGAGAGGAGGTGTTGTGTGTCGCTATGGGATGCCTACAGTTCTCTACCGAAAGACTCATTGATCACCAAACCCTACAGTTCTCTGCCGAAAGACTGATTGATCACCAAACCCTACAGTTCTCTACCGAAAGACTGATAGATCACCAAACCCTACAGTTCTCTACCGAAAGACTGATTGATCACCAAACCCCTACCATGTAGGAGATCCCAGGACAAGAGACTTTGTGTCCTATCTCGCCTGTCTTGTTTTTTCAGTGTCCTGTCTTGTAATTGTATGTCACAAGTATGTCCTTCGTTCTACTACTGTATATCAACAACAACGCTTCAGCGTTTTGAAACTGACATTTATTGTGTAGGAGATAGTTTGTGTTTGTGTTTTTACATGCACAATTTATGTGTTTTTTTTGTTTGTTATAATATGTGGCTTTGGTGCATGCTTTTGTGTGTGTGAATGTGTCTGTTTGTGTAAATGTGTGCGTGCATGCGAGTGTGTGTGTGTGTGTGTGATTGTGTGTGTGTGCATGCGAGTGTGTGTGTGTGTGCAGTGCCCTATTTTACGGGTCTCTCCCAATGTGATTAATTCCTTGTATACAGATTTTCTATGAGTAATATATAAATCTAATATTTAATAATTTTATACAACTAACTTACTTATTATAAATGCCAATAATTGCCAAACGTGTATGAAAACTGTATTGTTTAAGTGTTATATATATATAAATATTATGTTGTTTTTTACATTAAATTTAGCTTGAACTTGTGTGTTGCTTTCCTTTCTTGGTTTTGTTTTGTAAACGTTGAGTTGTGAGACAGGACTAGAGAGGGACAGTGTAGTGAGTCTGACAGACACACAGAACATCACCATTCCCCAGAACACCATGACCAGCCACTGTCTGTGTGACCAGGCACACAGCTCAAATGTGTGTGTGGAATGCATGTGTGTGTGACAGTGTTTTGCGTGTCTTAGTTTGTGTAACTAACCCTGTTTGTCCATGCGTGTCTACCTTTCTGTGCACTCCACCATGTCCATGTTGCATGTGTGTGGGTGTGGTGTGTGTGTGGTGTGTGTGTGTGAGTGAGAAAGAGAGGGAGAGAGACAATGAGAGAGAGCTTTTCCTGGGAGGCGTGGGAGCGTTTTCTGGCTGAGGAGTGTGTGTGTGTGTGTGTGTGGGTGTTTGTGTGTGTGTGTGGGTGTGGATGTGTGTGTGTGTGTGGGTGTGTGAGTGTATGTGTGTGAGAGAAGAGTGCATTTTGGTCCAGGCCCTTGGTGTCATGCACAGGGTGGGTCGTTCGTACAAGACGAGGGCACTCGCTATCTGTGCCAAGAGGAAGAGTAATCAGAGAGAGAGGGGAGGGAGGCTGAGGGAGGGTGAGGGAGGGAGGGAGGGATGAGGAGGGGAGGGAGGGAGGAGGGAGGAGGGTGAGGGAGGAGGGTGAGCGGAGGAGGGGTGAGGGAGGGAGGAGGGAGGAGGAGTAGGGTGAGGGAGGAGGAGGGTGAGGGAGGAGGGTGGGGAGGAGGGTGAGGGAGGAGGGTGAGGGAGGAGGGTGAGGGGAGGGGGTGAGGGAGGGGGTGAGGGAGGCGGGTGAGGGAGGAGGGTGAGGGAGGAGGGTGAGGGCGAGTGAGGAGGGCTGAGGGAGGAGGGTGAGGGAGGAGGGGAGGGAGGAGGGTGAGGGAGGGAGGAGGTGCGAGGGGGTGAGGGAGGAGGCGAGGGCTGTGAGGGAGCGAGGGTGAGGGAGGAGGGTGAGGGGGGAGGGGGAGGAGGGTGACAGGGCAGAGGAGCCAGCCAGGGAGGGGCACACGGCTGTCTGAGAACAGACACACAGCTGGACAGAGAGGAGGAGAGACAGACAGAAAGACAGAAGGGGGCAGGCAGGCAGGCAGGCAGAAAGACAGAGACAGACAGAGGAACAGCGGACAGAGAGGACAGAGAGAACAGCATGCGACAGCAGACAGGAAGACGAGACAGACAGAGCAGACAGACAGGCAGACAGACAGACAGACAGACAGACAGACAGACAGACAGGCAGACAGACAGACAGAGGAACAGCTGGACAGAGAGGAAGAGAGACAGACAGAGGGACAGTAGGGAAAGAAAGCTGGGATGTGAACGAAGGTCTAGTTGTGTACAGTAGGGAGAGCTGTTGGCATGGCTGTTTTGGCTCAGAGATATCCTCCATACGATCAAATAAACAGAAAAATGAATGAGTAATTCATCAGTAATCTTCCTCGGAAACCTTTAGCTTTTAAATAGACCTCGTTGACTAATTCCCAGCCTTCCTTGAGAAGAAGCTACAGGTCAAAGCCTGAAAAGATGGGATGATTGAATGAGAGGATGTTCCACAGGATGACAGTCACACCTCTGCATCCTTAATGCTGCAGGTGAACAATGTGTAGACGACATGACGTAGCGCTTCAAGCCCTCTCCAGCAATCCATCACAAACACAGCATTCCAACACAATGAGCACCTCCCAATCAGAGAACAAATAAAAGGCTTAAAACACCAGAGATGATGATGATGAATATAACAATAGGGATGGTATAGAAACATGACGTGTACTCAGTCTGTCCTGCTGACCTCCAACAGAGCACAGCTGCAGACACACACACACACACACACACACACACAGCTGCAGACACACACACACACACACACACACACACAGAGCACAGCTGCAGACACACACACACACACACACACACACCTGCCAGCAGTGACATGACTATATCAACACAGCTGAGCTGTGTGTCTTCCTCCCTCTCTTCCTCCAAGGTGTGCGAGCCCGTCTTCTCCTTCGCTCTGGTCCCCCGTGAGAGAGAGGACCTCTGGCACGTCCACACACAACCACATCCTGAGTGTCACACACAGACAGGAAGTGCTCCAGGGGAAGACTAAGGTGAGCGCACCGACGGCACAGACACCAAGGGAGGGAAAATGATGGATCGTAAACAAAGTCCCATGGAGACACACAGTGTTCCCATTGTAGATTTGTATATACAATCATGCTGAATCATCCACACAATGCATGTTACATGAACTGGAGGTCCTTTATGGATAATGAGGTCAATGAAAAGGATACATTCTGTGGGCTGGAGGTAGGCAGCAGGTCTGTGGGCTGGAGGTGGGCAGCAGGCCTGTGGGCTGGAGGTGGGCAGCAGGTCTGTGGGCTGGAGGTGGGCAGCAGGTCTGTGGGCTGGAGGTGGGCAGCAGGTCTGTGGGCTGGAGGTGGGCAGCAGGTCTGTGGGCTGGAGGTGGGCAGCAGGTCTGTGGGCTGGAGGTGGGCAGCAGGTCTGTGGGGCTGGAGGTGGGCAGCAGGTCTGTGGGCTGGAGGTGGGCAGCAGGTCTGTGGGCTGGAGGTGGGCAGCAGGTACTGTTGGGTGGAGGTGGGCAGCAGGTCTGTGGGCTGGAGGTGGGCAGCAGGTCTGTGGGCTGGAGGTGGGCAGCAGGTCTGTGGGCAGCAGGTCTGTGGGCTGGAGGTGGGCAGCAGGCCTGTGGGCTGGAGGTGGGCAGCAGGCCTGTGGGCTGGAGGTGGGCAGCAGGTCTGTGGGCTGGAGGTGGGCAGCAGGTCTGTGGGCAGCAGGTCTGTGGGCTGGAGGTGGGCAGCAGGTCTGTGGGCTGGAGGTGGGCAGCAGGTCTGTGGGCTGGAGGTGGGCAGCAGGTCTGTGGGCTGGAGGTGGGCAGCAGGTCTGTGGGCTGAGGTGGGCAGCAGGTCTGTGGGCTGGAGGTGGGGCAGCAGGTCTGTGGGCTGGAGGTGGGCAGCAGGCCTGTGGGCTGGAGGTGGGCAGCAGGTCTGTGGGCAGCAGGTCTGTGGGCTGGAGGTGGGCAGCAGGCCTGTGGGCTGGAGGTGGGCAGCAGGTCTGTGGGCTGGAGGTGGGCAGCAGGCCTGTGGGCTGGAGTGGGCAGCAGGTCTGTGGGCTGGAGGTGGGCAGCAGGTCTGTGGGCTGGAGGTGGGCAGCAGGTCTGTGGGCTGGAGGTGGGCAGCAGGTCTGTGGGCTGGAGGTGGGCAGCAGGTCTGTGGGCTGGAGGTGGGCAGCAGGTCTGTGGGCAGCAGGTCTGTGGGCTGGAGGTGGGCAGCAGGTCTGTGGGCAGCAGGTCTGTGGGCTGGAGGTGGGCAGCAGGTCTGTGGGCTGGAGGTGGGCAGCAGGTCTGTGGGCTGGAGGTGGGCAGCAGGTCTGTGGGCTGGAGGTGGGCAGCAGGTCTGTGGGCTGGAGGTGGGCAGCAGGTCTGTGGGCTGGAGGTGGGCAGCAGGTGTGGGCTGGAGGTGGGCAGCAGGTCTGTGGGCTGGAGGTGGGCAGCAGGTCTGTGGGCTGGAGGTGGGCTGCAGGTCTGTGGGCTGGAGGTGGGCAGCAGGCCTGTGGGCTGGAGGTGGGCAGCAGGCCTGTGGGCTGGAGGTCTGTGGCTGGAGGTGGGCAGCAGGCCTGTGGGCTGGAGGTGGGCAGCAGGCCTGGCTCAGAAGCCTCCATTGTCTTTTCAATGGGCCCATGGAAAATATGAGGCATGTTATCAGTGGCAGATGGGTACTGTAAGCGAGTGTGGTGTGTGTGTGTGTGTGTGTGTGTGTGTGTGTGTGTGTGGGTGTGTGTGGTGTGTGTGTGTGTGTGTGTGTGTGTGTGTGATTGTTCTCCACAGATCGTTGGAGTTCTGACAGTAGCTGAGGCGTTGGTGTCTGGGGGTCTATCGCTGTGTTGCCTCCAACATCCTGGGCCAGGACAGACTAGACACACGCTTCTATGTAACAGGTACTGTGCATCATCATAACACACACACACACACAGCATATGCACACACACACACACAGCATATGCACACACACACAGCATATGCATACACACACACACACAGCATATGTCCTGCTATCTTCCTCTTTTCACTGTCCTCTTACCTTCCCCTCTTTTCTCCCCTCCATCCGTCTTTTTCTTGGATCTGGAGTGTCGGTCACGCGTTCTGTCAAAATGTAAAACACAGTTGTCAGTCTGGTGGGCTTGAAATGTTTGACGCGCTCGACTGTGTCGTGGTGTTTGTTGCCATGGATACGTTGCAGATTGTGTGTGTGTAGTGGAACAGGAACCAGGGGCCCTTATCGTTGCACTTCCCCGTGTGCTGCACTTCCCCGGGCTGCCGGGGCCTCTTTATTTCGGGAGGCCTGGGGGGTGTTCAGGAAAGATAAACACTATCTGCCATCAGGAAACCCTCAAACCGTTTCCAAGGGAAGTTTCAAATAGCTAAAGTAAATAAAAAGCCTTTTCACTGTATTCCACCGGTTGCTTTTACCCACAATAGGTATTCAACATTGTCATCAAAGGTTCAGAACATGGCGGGGTGAGACGGTCGTTTCAGCCCCTGTGTCTCTGCAGCCACAGTGGGATGGACAGGCAGGGTCGACGCCACTAAAGAGGGATCAGTATAGACGCGGTCAACAACCGCTGAGAGCACAGGGAGAAGCGAAAGACGAGGAAAAGGGGAAGGGAGCGAGAGAGCGAGGAGAGAGAGCGAGAGAGAGAGATGGAGCGAGAGAGGCGAGAGGAGAGAGAGGAGAGAGAGAGAGGAGAGAGGGAGAGACGAGAGAGCGAGAGAGAGAGGAGAGAGCGAGACGAGAGAGAGAGAGAGAGAGTCGAGAAGCGAGAGAGAGCTATCTCTCACGATAGCTATGCTCTTGATCTCTCTGACTCTCTCCTATATATCTCTAGCCTCTCTCTCGCTTCTCTCCTCTCTGCTCTCTGCTATCTCTCTCTCTCTCTCTCAGATGTCCCAGGAGGCTTCAGTGTGAATCAGGAGGAGGAGCCCAGAGAGGGCGGAGACCTACGCCTCACCTGTGCAGCCAACAAGCACCTCTACGCCTCGTTGTCATGGCGCCGCGTGAGCGACGGAGCCGAGGAGCTCCCGGCGAGCCACGCCCCCCGGTCGGTCAGCTGACTTCAGGGGAATTCTCCCACACGCTGAACTTGTCTCTTAGCAACTTGACTGCGAGATGCTTCCGGAACCTACCGTTGCTCCGCCCTTCACCGTCTGACAGGACAAAAGACACACCTGGATGAGCGGGGTGGAGGGTCACAGGTGAGCCTGCCGGGTCCTTGCTGTCTGTCTCCCTCTTTTTAAATCTCTACCGCCCTCAACGATTCATTGTGCCATAGTTTGGATCACTGTTGCGTGTGATATCACGGCTTGTCAGTGATCCTGCTTTCAGAAACGTACTCAAGCTCACGTTCGCTCACGTTCACGTACGGTTTACACAGTCGCAGAGCGGAGTTTACGTTGTGTGGTGACGACATACCCCATCGCATCTGTGAACACACACACAGCCACACACACACGCACAGCCACACACACACAGCCACACACACGCACAGCCACACACACGCACACACACACAACCACACACAACCACACACACACGCACAGCTACACACACACACACACAACACACACAACCACACACAACCACACACACACACACACTCAAAGCTACACACACACACACAGGATCTGTGCTTGGATACGGGCTCCTGCAGCTTCCTGGGGCCGCTCCGTGTCTCCGCTGCAGCTCTCCTGCTCTGCACTTCTTCACGTGGGAATACCGGCTCGTCTGGAGGAAGAGCACACAATGGCACTTCCCACAATGCCACGTTTACAGGCCCCTTCACAGGGCCAGAGGAACAATCGTCCAATCAGACACTGTCAGCCACGGCCTCACAGACAATCATCAATTGTTGTCCGGGAGGAAGATAGCTAAAGGGGAAACAACAATAGTCTCTTACTTAAGTGACTTTTTCTTCATGTCTTTTACTGCTGCCACTTGCTGCCCAATCAGAGCTGGAGGTAGAGACTTCCTACTGGGATACCCCCTCTGGGTACTACTGTGGAGGGAGGGGAGAGGGAGAGGGAGAGGGAGAGGGGAGAGGGAGAGGGAGAGGGAGAGGGAGAGGCGAGAGGGAGAGGAGAAATAGAGAGAAATAGAGGAGAGAGATAGAGAGAGAAGAGAGAGAGGGCAGAGAGAGATAGAGAGAGAGAGAAATAGAGAGAGGGAGAGAAATAGAGAGAGAGAAATAGAGAGAGAGAAAGAGAGAGAGAGAGAAGAGAGAGAGAGAGAAAGAGAGCGACTTGGACTTTTATAGTTGTGGTCCATGTGGTCCATCTGCTGTAAAATGCAACATGGCTGCAGTCACTAGGAGTGACTCGTTCCTTAGGGAGACTTGCCATCTGCAGAGTAAACTTGACTCATTGTTTGTGGCTGAAATTTGAGGTCACACACACCAAAATGTGTCACTAACACCAACTTTGTCGTCACTCTGTGGCAGAGATCCAGAGAGTGGAAGAAAGATTTCCCGACTTTCAATTCAAAGTGTTTGTGTGTGTGTGTGTGTGTATGTGTCTATTCAAGGAAATACAATAATGACCAAATGGGCATTTGTGTGGGGGTAAAGCATACACAAGAATACACACTGTGTTCACAGAGACCCCTGCCCCACCCTTGCTATAACCACATTCCTGTTGTGTGTGTGTGTGTATAGTTCTGCAGGCTCCAGTGTTGACACAGAATCTGTCTGACTGCATCGTCAATGTCAGCAGTTCCGTCACTCTCCGATGCCCCGCCCACGGTGTGCCACGCCCACTTATTACCTGGTACAAGGATGAGCGCACACTGTTACAAGGGTCTGGTGAGTCCCAACACACACACACACTCACACACACTACACACACCTACACACACTCACACACACCTACACACACGCACACCTACACACACGTCACACACACCTACACACGCTCACACCTACACACACACACCACACAACACACACCACACACACACACACACACCTACACACGCTCACACCGACACACACACACACACACCGACACACGCTCACACACACCACACACACACACACACACACACACACACACGCACACACACACACACACACACTCACACACACCACACACACACACACACACCTACACACACTCACACACACCTACACACACACACACACACCTACACACACTCACACACACCTACACACACTCACACACACCTACACACACTCACACACACACACTTACACACACCTACACACACTCACACACACCTACACACACACGATCACAGTCGGTTGTAAATACCAGAGGCATTCAGTTTTGTTGGGATTCTACCGGGGAACCATGGTTACCTTTTTCTTCATGTTCTGTATCTTTAGGTATCGTCATAGCTCCTGGGGGCGGGACCCTCCACATTGACCGAATCACAGTGGAGGACCAAGGGCTGTACGCCTGCCTTGCAACCAATGAGAGAGGATCTGTCGAGAGCTCCGCCTACATCCGGGTTCTGAGTAAGGGTCTATTGTCCAAAAAACCCCATTGAATGTTTTTCTGAATATTTGAATTTTTCAATTGGCTGTCAGGTATCCATTTACAGCCGTTGATATCCATATATGGGCATAGAGATTCGGCTTGGATATTAACCATTGTATTGGCTGAAAGAACAGTATATTCACAGTGTTGCTAAGTATCCATGTCCTGAACTCTTACGTACATCGTATACAGTCATAATAGACTCCTACAATATGTGCTGTAGATCTTTAGCGAAAAATTAACTGTCGAGTCCACAAAGTCATGACAGATTCCATAGTGTGCCTCCCTTCGAGAACTATCATTCATTAAAAGCTCAACTGTATAAACTCTTACACATGCCCCAGATCTGGGCACAAGAGGCTGGTCCCTGAGCTCAGTAAGCCTGATTTGGAGGGCCCTTCTCTGGGCAGCGGACGCACCCCAGCCAGGCAGCGTGGAGGAGTGGCCGTGTGTTGTTGTGTTCCGATAAGTCAGGAAGGAAACTGTCTCCCTTTTTGATTTCCTTCGGAAGCCACACTCTGCGGCCCTGTAAACTGTTTTACTATTTCTACTTCTTCAAAACAACAAAACCGACAGGGCTGAGATGAATGAGGAGGATGGGTTGTCAGTGTTGCTGGTTCCTACCCTCTCTATTAGGAAGGGAGGAGAGGAGAATGGTAGACTCAATCACTCTTGTCTCTCTTTTCTCTCTATCTCATCTGTCTCTCTCTCTCTCTTTACTGTATTTGAGGGATCGAGAGTGTCGAGCATGATAGCGTGCTCGGAGAGCGCTAGAGATATATCGCTCTGGCGGTCAGAGAGAGGTTCTGGATGGCGGGCATGTATGGTTTGCTCTAGAGCCTATGTGGGCTTTCTTCTTCTTTTGTCTCTCTATTTCTATACTCTGTCTCTCGTACTCTCTATATCTGCGCTACTATCTATCTCGCTCTCTCTACCTGGTCTCGATCTCTCGCTCTCTATCTCGCTTTCTCTCTCTCGCTCTCTGTGTAGATCATCACGGGTGTCGTCGTATGAGATTCCTATCCTGTCCTGCACTGTGTGGTAGCTACCCTCTTCTGGTGCTCATTACACTCTTCATACGCAAGTTAAAACAGGTGAGTGACCTCGCAGCCTCCCAGCCTCGCAGCCTCCCAGCCTCACAGCCGCACAGACCCTAACAGCCCCACAGCCTCACAGCCTCACAGCCTCACAGCCTCCCAGCCACACAGCCCACACAGCCTCACAGCACCACAGCCTCACAGCCTCACAGCCTCACAGCCTCCCAGCCACACAGCCCCACAGCCACACAGCCCACAGCCTCACAGCCCCACAGCCTCATAGCCTCCAGCCACACAGCCTCCCAGCCTCGCAGCTTTACAGCCCCACAGCCTCACAGCCTCACAGCCTCACAGCCCCACAGCCTCACAGCCAGCCCTGCGGTGTCTTCACAACAACACAAAGCATAACTACATATTTTTTAAATCCTGTATCGTAAATCGTTTTAATTTGATTGGACCTTATTGAGAATTGCATAATGACATCTTGTTTCTTTCTTCTTATTCACTTTCTTTTTCTCTCAGCCAAAACTCATCCAGTGCTAAAACAGAATACCTGTCAATCATCCTGGAGCCAGGGGAGGGGCTCTGGAGGAACAGTTGTGATAGGCTACAATATGATCCTGGCCAATGGGAGTTCCCCAGAGAGCGCTCCTAAAATTAGGTAGATGTTGATTTGATTGGACTGAAGCTGTCTTAATTGCCAGGTCACTGACCCCAGAACAGAATGCTACTTTCTGGTTGGCAAACAGTTTGATGATGTGTGGGAATATGTGTGTAGACTAATCGTAGTTGACCCAAAAAATGTGACATAGGAAGGAATTAGCCTTCAAGCAAGATTGGAGATTATTCAAGATTAAGAGTAGATAACATAACTTTCCCATAAAGTCGATTTAATCTTATCTGAATCAGAGTATTATTGGGAGTGCCTCTGGTTTCATTAATCAGTGTGTGTGTGTCTGTGTGTATGTGAGTCTCGGTGTGTGTGTGATTTGTGTTGAGATAATTAGGTTGTTGAAGGCTCAGTGAGTTGTGTTTACTGTTGATAATTAGGTCTGTCTGCCACAATGGAATCTGATTGGACAAACTCAGAGATGTACATGCACTTGAACATGCACAGCGTTTTAGATTAGTCAACTGTAGAGATAGCAGCTTATTTTTCTTTCTTGAGAGGGTAGAGAGAGGGGGAGAGAGAGAGGGGGGGAGAGAGGGGGGAGCGAGAGAGGGGGAGAGAGGGGGGAGAGGAGAGAGAGAGGAGAGAGGAGGGAGAGAGAGAGAGAGAGAGAGAGAGGGGGAGAGGAGAGGGGAGAGAGAGGGGGAGAGAGAGGCGAGAGAGAGAGGGAGAGAGAGAGGAGAGAGAGAGAGAGAGAGAAGAGCAGAGAGAGCGAGAGAGAGAAGGAGAGAGAGAGAGAGAGGAGAGAGGGAGAGAGAGAGAGCGGAGAGAGAGAGAAGAGCAGAGAGAGAGAGAGGGAGAGATAGAGACGAGAGGAGAGAGAGAGAGAGAGCGATAGAGAGATGAGAGCGTAGAGAGACGCTCAGAGAGCGAGTCTAGATCTCATCTAGCGCTCGAGATCTCGCGCTATCTCTCTCGCTATCTCTCTCTCTACCCTATCTCTCTCTCTCTCTCTCTCTCTCTCTCCATATCTCTGTGTCTCTCTCTCAGAGAAACCTCTGGGCCGTGGGGCGTTCGGTCAGGTCATGCAGGCGACAGCCTTTGGCATTGACAACTCCACCGGCTGCAGTACCGTGGCCGTCAAGATGCTCAAAGGTTTTTACCACCTTTCCTCCATCAGAAGTAACCGTGACTATCACACCACCAGCTGCATACTCCAAAGCCTCAAAAAGTATCCAAAGTCAAATGTCGATCTTAGAATCAACACTAGGTATTGACAGCTTTTCATGCTTGCTCGTGAATAGTCAAACACTGTTGTGAAAACCTAAGATACATGCAGAGCTGTAAGTGGTTTCTGACAAGGATCTAGATACTGTTGAATTAAAGCTTACTTTCTGCACTTTGATATCATACCCAACCTTTGATTAAGGGCTTCAGATGCCCTCTGTGTAAACGGACCTTCTGATGTCCAGTGCTGTGTGTTGTCCACTAGAGGGAGCCACGCCCAGCGAACACAAGGCTCTGATGACCGAGTTGAAGATCCTCAACCACATAGGACAGCATCTGAACGTGGTCAATCTGCTTGGGGCATGCACCAAACCAGGAGGTGGGTGTGTACGTCTGGGTTTGAGTGACTTGAATGCCTACACACGTACTGTACGTGTTGTTCAGGCAATAGAAATATACATTTCCTTTGAAGTCTTCAAGCCTGAAATCTAAATTGGTAAGCAGAGATGGCAAAAGTACAAACATCCTTCACTAAAGTGGAAGTACAGATACTCATGTTTAAAAAGACTAGTGAAAGTTGAAGTATTGACTAAATTTTTTTGCTCAAGTTAAGGTACAGAAGTATTGGCTCTGACAAATACTAAAAAAAAGTAGCCATTACTACTGCCTGTTTTAGTGTCTTGCTGGTAACGAGGCCTCAAATCATATTAATACATTAATAATCAAATACACCATAGACGCACAGCACATTTGCCAGGAATCCTTTTTGACGCAGAAAATTTCAAACATAAAATAATAACAAATAATAAAGATATTTGAGAGAGAATATTGATTGTGCCTAGCCAAAGGCAGACACACCCAGTGTAATAACCGTGTAATAACCGTGTAATAACTGTGTAATAACTGTGTAATAACAGTGTAATAACCGTGTAATAACCGTGTGTAATAACAGTGTAATAACAGTGTAATAACCGTGTAATAACCGTGTAATAACAGTGTAATAACAGTGTAATGATATATTTAAATTTAAACAACACTGAATTCTCATCTGAATATATTTCAATGTAAAATCAAATTCAGGTTGCTCAAATTCGAGCCTAAAAAATGTGATCTATAAAAATGCAACCATAAAAAATTCGACCCTATCAAATTCGACCTGAACATTTTCCACCTGAAAAAAATCGAGCCAAAAAAATAAGAGCCTGTAGAATTCCACCCTAAAAAATTAGAGCCTATCAAATTCGATCCGAAAAATTTAGACCTTAAAAAATTCAGATTTTTACATCCGGGATATCAAGGACAGGTAAAGCAATCGAGCCTCAATGCAGTCGAACCAACTTCTGACCTATTCAACTGCAGCGCTCCCTCCTCAGGCCCCTCTAAACCGGAACTCTCTCCTCAGGCCCCGAAGCCGGAACTCTCTCCTCAGGCCCCTTTTTTCATGTGTATCCAAGGTTCCAGCCACCGCTGGTTGGAGGATACTCGGAAATTATCCATATCCCGGATGTTAAAAATCTGATTTTTTTAAGGTCGAAATTTTTCGGGTTGAATTTGATAGGCTCAACATTTTAAGGGTCCTATTTATAGGCGCGATTTTTTTTGGCAAAAATTTTTTCAGCTGGAAAATTTTCGGGTCGAATTTGATAGGCTCAAATTTTTTAGGGTCGAATTTTATAGGCTCTATTTTTTTCAGCTGGAAATTTTTGGGGTCGAATTTGATGGGCTCGATTTTTTGGGGTCGAATTTTATAGGCTCGATTTCTTTCAACTGGAACATTTTCGTCTCGAATTTGATAGGGTCGAATTTTCTATGGTTGAATTTTTAAAGATCACATTTTTTAGGGTCGAATTTGAGCAACCTGAATTTTATTTTACATTGAAATATATTCAGATGAGAATTCAGTGTTGTTTAAATTTCAATATTAAGTATTCGATGCCTTTTAAAATTCAAAACATTATGGCTCTGATTTGCTTCCATAGCACCACATTCATAACTAAATACACCATAGATGCACAGCACATTGGCAGACAATTTCAAACATAAAATATTAACAAATAATAAATATATTCGAGAGAGAATATTGATTGTGCCTAGCCAAAGGCAAACACACCCAGTGTAATAACAGTGTAACAACAGTGTAACGACAGTGTAATAACAGTTTAATAACAGTGTAATGATATATTTAAATTTAAACAACAATTAATTCTCATCTGAATATATTTCAATGTAAAATAAAATTTGAGCCTAAAAAATGTGATCTCAAAAAATGCAACCATAAAAAATTTGACCCTATCAAATTCGACCTGAACATTTTCCACCTGAAAAAAATCGAGCCAAAATTTTTTTAGCCTGTAGAATTCCACCCTAAAAAATTCGAGCCTATCAAATTCGAGCCGAAAAATGTAAACCTTAAAAAATTCTGATTTTTTACATCCGGGATATCAAGGACAGGTAAAGCAATCGAGCCTCAATGCAGTCGAACCAACTTCTGACCTATTCAACTGCAGCGCTCCCTCCTCAGGCCCCTCTAAACCGGAACTCTCTCCTCAGGCCCCTCTAAACCGGAACTCTCTCCTCAGGCCCCTTTTTTCATGTGTATCCGAGGTTCCAGCCACCACTGGTTGGAGGATACTCGGAGATTATCCATATCCCGGATGTAAAAAATCTAAGGTCGAAATTTTTCGGGTTGAATTTGATAGGCTCAACATTTTTAGGGTCCTATTTTATAGGCGCGAATTTTTTTGGCTCCAATTTTTTCCGCTGGAAAATTTTCGGGTCGAATTTGATAGGCTCAAATTTTTAGGGTCGAATTTTATAGGCTCTATTTTTTCAGCTGGAAATTTTGGGATCGAATTTGATAGGCTCGATTTTTTGGGGGTCGAATTTTATAGGATCGATTTTTTTCAGCTGGAACATTTTCGTCTCGAATTTGATAGGGTCGAATTTTCTATCGTTAAATTTTTCAAGATCACATTTTTTAGGGTCGAATTTGAGCAACCTGAATTTTATTTTACATTGAAATATATTCAGATGAGAATTCAGTGTTGTTTAAATTTCAATATTAAGTATTCGATGCCTTTTAAAATTCAAAACATTATGGCTCTGATTTGCTTCCATAGCACCACATTCATAATTAAATATGCCATAGATGCACAGCACATTGGCAGATAATTTCAAACATCAAATAATAACAAATAATAAATATATTCGAGAGAGATTTGATTGTGCCTAGCCAAAGGCAAACACACCCAGTGTAATAACAGTGTAACAACAGTGTAACGACAGTTTAATAACAGTGTAACAACAGTGTAACGACAGTGTAACGACAGTGTAACGACAGTTGTAACAACAGTGTAATAACAGTTAATAACAGTGTAATAACAGTGTAATAACAGTGTAATGATAGTGTAACAACAATGTAACAAGAAAGATTTTGGAATCTATGAGTCTTTTCCTGACCTGGAGTCACGAAACCTTTAGTTCCCCAGAGCAGGAGAAGAATCTGGTCATTTCTCTCTCAACTAGTAAAGACATTGAAATTCAAAGTCACAGTTAATTAGACACCAACAGCCAGTTTCCCAGACATGGATTAAGCCTAGTCCTAAACTAAGAGAAAGATTTTATGAAGATCTTTGTAGAAAAACGTTTTTGGTTTACGACTAGGCTTAATCCGTGTCTGGGGAATGGAGCCCAGGAGCTTAGTTTAAGACCGTTAAAACTCAATGTATGCAGACGTGCTTCATTAAGGGGTTTAGCAAACACGACCGCTTTATTGTAAACGTACTCAAGGCTGCGTTGTTATGCAAATTAGATGTGCTGGATTTGACCGTAAGTCCATTTTACAAACTACCTGTCTGCAACTTGACGTCTTCGTTTGCGTTTCCCCAGGGCCTCTGATGGTCATTGTGGAGTACTGTCGACATGGCAACCT
>CAEFZP010001913.1:45000-117500 GCA_903064625.1 Mallotus villosus | reverse complement strand
AGCCCCCGCATCTCCTCACGGTTTTTCATCTCCGAGTCCACAAGGCTTCACAGGGTGAGGGGCGGGACATCCTCTTTCATCGTCAAAACCTGAACCGACTGTCCACTTCCTTCAACATTGCATTCTCTCAGAGAAGTTGCAGAGGGGAAGAAATGTTGAAGGAAGTGGACAGAGTCGGTCCTCTCCTCTTTCTCTCTACCTCCTTAACCACCCCAGACTTTTCCACGCCTCTCTCCTCTATCCATCCCCTTCGCTACCATCACTACCCATGATGCAACACTTTCCATTCAAGCTGCAAACCCTTCCGCCCTACCCCAGCGGTTTATCACGAATGCTGTAGTACAACATAGCTTCCTCAACAAGGCACCATTCCTTATTCCACTCAAACCCTCAAGCCCGACTGAAGGTTTGCACCTCATACATAGAGGTTAGAACACAAAGAAAATCCGCAAGATTATGACATCAAAGCGTGTTGAAAAGGTCGACTAGCTTGAGTATGGTGTGTGTACTGTCTTCGACCACCTTCAGTATCAGAATCGCACAGTAGGTGTGACGGTCAGGTATCCACATACTTTTGGCAATAAAGTGCAGATGCAGTAGAGCTGTGACCTCTGAACAGGAGTTTGTGCTTAGTTAGAGATGGAGTGGCAAGCCTTCTAAGAGCAGCTAAATAAGTGACAGTATTATTCTCACTTCTCACACGTCAGCAAGTAGCCTTTTACACTTGCGATCTTTATCGTATCTAACGTCTATATTGGTACCTAGCTAGTACACCATGTTTTAAGATGAGGAACATCTAGTCAAAATAGAACTGAGCCGAAAAGGTTCACACTCACTTGTATGCTGGAAGATATTATTTGTAGAGTAACGTATTAGACTATATCTTATTTATTTTCATTTATATTACATTTACATTTAGTCATTTAGCAGACGTTCTTATCCAGAGCGACTTACAGTAAGTAAAGGGACATTCACCCCGAGGAAAGTAGGGTGAAGTGCCTTGCCCAAGGACACAACTTCATTTTTGCACGACCGGGATTCGAACCGGTAACCTTCCGATAACTAGCCCAAATCCCTTAACCGCTCAGCCACCTGACACCTATATACCAGTAACAACGTGTTGCAGCTGCGGTGACGATCCAGTGTCCTGGGCTTGTCTACAACATGAACTGTGTGACACACACACCAGTCTGGAACGCTGCCAACACCTTGTATATGTTGCACTATGTATCCAACACCTTTAAATGCATCTAATAAAAAACGAGCACTCAACTAAATGTTGCACTATAAATCGACAACACAAACGACAAAGGACAAGGAATTCAGGTTTGGTATTCTTTATTAAAATACTGCTGTACACACAAATATTGCAAAATTTGAGACAATGGACACAAGAGGGGCATAAAACATACTAAGATGGTGATTGAAGGTGTGGGTGGGCCTGGCACAGGAATCACTAATATTACTGGAGTGTGTGTTGCGATTATGCATGTGTGGGAGCTAGGGTGAGGTGGCATGAGCCTTGACTGTGTGGGCTAGGGATACAGGTGTGTGTGTGTGTGTAAGGTAGTCTAAGCACCACATTGACCAAAATAAGTTTGTTATCTGATCATTTCACTACAAAGAGGAAATAGTTCATGATTCTAACACAGCCAGCTCCCAAGCAGGTGTCAGAGACAGTCGCCCTCTAAACACTGACCTGTGGTCAGTTTGACGCTTTCCTTCCTGGTGGTACAGCATTGGAATAACCAAGGTTACCTGGTCCTAGATCTGTGACTGGGAGCAACACATACTCACCCCACATAGCATCCCTAATGTTGACCCCACCCCCCACACACAAAAAAAAACACTTTAAAAGGCATAGTTCACTCTTTTACCCCTTATCCTGACATCCTTGTTTCCTCCAAAAGACAGTTCTCTCTCTGGCATTACTTAGTTATGCTGTGTAACAATGTAAAATAAAAAGGAATTGTCATTAAGCTTACAAGGAAGTGCCCAAGTAACCGAGCTAAAAAACTGTCTGGAGGAATCAACAACATTCATGTTGTTGATAAAATGTATGTCGAGTGAGCTGTTCCTTAAGTCCCGCCCACACCACCTTAGTTTAGCTATCTGACTGGAGAAAGGGCGGCCAATGACGGCCAAACACATTCTGTCATTGGGCCCCTCCAGCTGTCCGTCATCCTGAGAGAAATCCAAACCATCAAAATGAGTGCAACAGCCCCCCCGTGCCCCTCCCATGCCCCCCCCCTGGAGCACCCTCTGGTCGTCATGGGTGACAGAGTCAGGGGGGGGAGGGGAGGAGATGTCACTACTCTGCGTCTCCAGCACGTTTGTGTCACATGATCTTAAAAGTCAAATAAAAACAAAATCAACACTCTCCCCTTCTCCTTCCCTCCCTCCCTCTACCCCCTCCCCCCCTCCCCATCCCCCACCCCTGCTGGAATTGGTCCACAGAATAAAATTGTGTTGAGGCAAAAAGTCTGTACTTCCATATCCCATCATGCATCACTGCACAACAGCTGAGCAAAAGAAGGGAACCAGCTAGAAAACCATCACAAAAAAAGCGTTACTTAAGGAAGGGGGTGGGGGAGTTTACAAAAAGAAAGAAAGAAAGGTAGGAAGGAGTCAGGAGAGAGAAATTTGAGGGACGACAAGTAGAAGAAATGAAGGACATTCCACAAAGAGGCAGAGCTGGCTGGTTTGTAGCGAGGCCTGGACCACAGGCTTCATCCTAGTTCTGGACAGATGGCCACACCCAGCAGGTCCATCCATCCAACCCCATGAATCCATCATTTGGGAAGCAACAACGTCTACAACAGCGTCCAGGACACCTACGCAGGAGGTCACATGACTCGGAGTCCAGGACACCTACAGGTCACATGACTCGGCCTCCAGGACACCTACAGGTCACATGACTCGGCGTCCAGGACACCTACAGGTCACATGACTCGGCGTCCAGGACACCTACAGGTCACATGACTCAGCGTCCAGGACACCTACACAGGAGGTCACATGACTCGGCCTCTGTAACAAACACGAACACAGCATCGTGAGGGCACATGCCTCAGTGCCAACAGAAACCACACCATTTAATGTCCCCGTTCTCACAGACCCCATTTAACCTGGCCCGTCCTATTTCGGACAGAAGTCAGTCCCCCCGTCCCCCCCCACGCCCCCAGAACCCAGTGGTTTGTCCTTTCCGAGTGGGAACCTACAAGATGGAATGGGTTTCCTCTCCCCTCTAAGCCAGGAGTGGTTTGTCCCGTCTCGTAGTGCGTTGGTATGAAGGCGTCTCCAGCAGGAATACATCTTTTGTTTCTTTTTCGTTTTTCTCTCTTTTTTTTAGAAAGCTGGGTTATTATCTGTCCTCAGTGTGTGTGTGTGTGACAGTGTGAGACGTCGCCTCGACATAGGTGCACCCTGTAGGCCACTCACCGAAAAAAAAAGATAGAAAGAAATCTTAGTGCATCCTCCACAGAAAAATAATAATAAAAAAAAAGTGAAATGTAGAAATTAAAAGCAGGAAAGTCCAAAAACACCGTTTGTTTTCTTGTTTGTTTTGTTCCCCAAGTCTTAAAAAAAAATCATAATTGTCAACATCCTCATCACAGCTTCCGTCGTAAGTCCGTAACTTTTTTTAATGTTTTTTTTTGTTTTTTTTTACTCGTAGCTGCAGGGTTAGGAAAACTAAAAAAATACACTTTAGAAAATCCTTCCTGGTGGACAGGACAGTGTATGTGACTGAGGTTCAGCAGGTCCCATCCATCTGCCCTCGCCACGCTGATGATGATGTCATCCCCATGCGCCTGCTCCTCCGCAGTAGTGCAATAATGTGCTCCGGTCCAGGCAGCCCCTGCGGCCTGGGGAGGGAGACCCGCTACAGGGGGCCCGTGGCAGCACCCTGCAGCTCCTGGAAGGTGCTGTCAAAGCACCGCTTCAGGTCAGCGTAGGTCACCACCAGCACACTCTTCTCATCACGAGACACCAGGCTGATCTTCTCAGGCACGCCAGCGTCCAGCTACACACACACAGACACACACACACACACACACACACACACACACTGGTTAGATACAGCTCCTGGTATGACAATCCTTGTGAACCTCCAGATATGAAGAACATAGAAACAGGGTACGTACTCTGCATGTCAAATAGCAGACGACTCAGACAGAGGAGAAAAAAAAGGGATCAGGGATTCAGAGAGAAGGGGAGAGGAGGGGGAGGAAGAAACAGAGAGAGAGAGAGACAGAGCGAGAGGCAGAGCGAGAGAGAGGCAGAGCAAGAGAGAGGCAGAGCGAGGAAGAGGCAGAGCAAGAGAGAGGCAGAGCAAGAGAGAGGCAGAGCAAGAGGCAGAGGAAGAGGCAGAGCAAGAGAGAGGCAGAGCAAAGGCAGAGCGAGAGGCAGAGCGAGAGAGAGGCAGAGCAAGAGAGAGGCAGAGCAAGAGAGAGGGGCCTGAGCAGACTCACTTTGTTGAGGCAGGAGACGATGTGGCTCAGGTCGATCCAGGGGCTCCCTGCCTCGGTCACCTGGTGGAACAGGTGGTCTCGGAACAACTTGAGCAGGTAGCGATCCCCCGTCTCTGACCACGTGGGGTCCTTCTGAAACCTGGACAAACACGCAAACCACAGGGAGCTCAGCTGCAAGTCACATGACATTGAAACCCGTTTTGGTTCATTCGAAACTTTTAAACACTTTGTGAAGGAAAAGAGGCAGAAATTGGAAGTGTTAGAAAAGGATGCTCTTACTCTGGCCTCTCGTTGATGGTTCCCAGTTTGGCCAAGAGACGGAAGAGGCGGCCATTCTGCACCTCCTGCAACCAACACAGGAACCACGACGTGAGGGAAATACTACACTCTCCCAAAACCCTCCACTGAGATCCCCTCCTCCCTCAGGTACCCTCCTCCCTCAGGTAAACCTCCTCCCCCCCCCATCCCTCATTTTTTTTTATCGACATACACACATTGTAAAACCTTGTTAAAAGCCCCAGCACAGTCTGCATCTTCATAATGAGCCCTTTACAAGCATGGTCACACTGATCAACGTTTTGACAACAGAAGTGTGACAGAAACAGGAAGCCCAACTACCGAGACCCAAATATAGCAGCAGAACTGTGCATGCATATCTTCATCAACACTCGGATGATGGAGGGGTGCGAAAAAGACAGAAGAAGAAGAACAGAACGGTAGTGGTGAGAAGCTGAGGAAGAGGAAGCTGTGGTCAGAACTCAGACTGCGCTGCACATTCTGTCACCACAGGACCCTGCAGCACCACAGCACCCTGCAGCACCCTGCATCACCACAGCACCCTGAATCACCCTGCATCACCCTGCATCACCCTGCATCACCCTGCATCACCACAGCACCCTGCATCACCACAGCACCCTGCAGCACCCTGCATCACCACAGCACCACCACATCACCACTACAGCACCCTGCATCACCACAGCACCCTGCATCACCCTGCATCACCACAGCACCACCCTGCATCACCCAGCACCACCCTGCATCACCCTGCATCACCCTGCATCACCCTGCACATCACCCTGCATCACCACAGCACCCTGAATCACACTGCATCACCACATCACCACAGCACCCTGCATCACCCTGCATCACCACATCACCCTGCATCACCCTGCATCACCACATCACCACAGCACCCTACATCACCCTGCATCACCACAGCACCCTGCATCACCCTGCATCACCCTGCATCACCACAGCACCCTGCATCACCCTGCATCACCACAGCACCCTGCATCACCCTGCATCACCCTGCATCACCCTGCATCACCCTGCATCACCCTGCATCACCCTGCATCACCCTGCAGCACCCTGCAGCACCCTGCATCAACCTGCATCAACCTGCATCACCCTGCATCACCACAGCACCCTGCATCACCACAGCACCACAGCACCCTGCATCACCACAGCACCCTGCATCACCACAGCACCCTGCATTACCCTGCATCACCACAGCACCCTGCATCACCACAGCAACCTGCATCACCCTGCATCACCACAGCACCCTGCAGCACCCTGCAGCACCACAGCACCCTGCATCACCACAGCACCCTGCAGCACCACAGCACCCTGCATCACCACAGCACCCTGCATCACCACAGCACCCTGCACCACCACAGCACCCTGCATCACCACAGCACCCTGCATCACCACATCACCCTGCATCACCACAGCACCCTGCATCACCACAGCACCCTGCATCACCTCAACTGGACCATCACACACTGCAGCAGCATGCAGGACCAAAATAGGCTCCATGACCTGGAAAACACATCCTACCATGTGTCCTACTTACACACACACACAACCGTGCGACACACACACGCTCGCGTAGGAAAGCCAGAAGCAGCACCACGAGGCGTGTTTGCGTACCTTGGCCAGGTCTTCCTCTATGACGTCGTTCCTCATCTGCGAGGCGTCCAGCTGAGTGTAGAAGCGGGCTCCGATCATGGGCATGATGTCATTGACGCTGCGCAGACGTGACTGCTCAGTCAACAGATACCTGCACACGAGCACAGCCTGCCTCAGAGGGTGCTTAGGAATGCGTGTGTACAAAATACCTTGGAATAAAGTGAGTGTGAGAGAGAGGGCGAGAGAGAGAGAGGGCGAGAGAGAGGGCGGGCGAGAGAGAGAGAGAGAGGGCGAGCGCAAGCGAGAGAGAGAGGGCGAGAGAGAGGGCGAGAGAGAGAGCGAGAGAGAGAGCATGTACATGTGCACTTCCTTACAGGATGAGGTTCTTGAGGTCTGATGAGTAGTTGATGGACACCAGCTCCATGGCCTTCTGCAGGTTCTCCCTCTGAATCCCAGCCAGAGAGTTACACGCCAGAGCCAACACTACCTTGCCCAGGGAGATGAGATCTGCTTGCTACACACACACACACACACACACACACTCTCTCTCAGTACACAGATGACACCCTTTTACTCAACATGGCATCTGGTCAAAGTTTCATACCTGATACTGTGGCATGAGGGCCAGGTGGTTGGTCTGACTGCTGTCAAATGTTAAGACGTCAAACACCCCGACACAGTTCAGCCGTAACCTGCAGAAGACATGGTGACAGAGGGCAGAGTGACAGAGGGCAGAGTGACAGAGGGCAGAGTGACAGAGGGCAGAGTGACAGAGGGCAGAGTGACAGAGGGCAGGGTGACAGAGGGCAGGGTGACAGAGGGCAGGGTGACAGAGGGCAGGGTGACAGAGGGCATGGTGACAGAGGACATGGTGACAGAGGGCAGGGTGACAGAGGACATGGTGACAGAGGGCAGGGTGACAGAGGGCAGGGTGACAGAGGGCAGAGTGACAGAGGGCAGAGTGACAGAGGGCATGGTGACAGAGGGCAGGGTGACAGAGGGCAGGGTGACAGAGGGCAGGGTGACAGAGGGCAGGGTGACAGAGGGCAGGGTGACAGAGGGCAGGGTGAGGAGAACAGTTATATAAGGGTTTTGAGCCAGTTTATGTTGTGCTTTATATGCGTGTACTTGACCACACGTCTTTGCTGCGTACACTTGTTGATGGTTCTCTCTGACCATCGTAACACAGAGCTATTCCTGTTACTAGGCGTTACAGCCGTTGCCTTGAATGATGCAAGGTGTGTCTGAATGTAATAGCTACTGTGTCTCTGCACAACACTGATGGGAGTACAAGTGTGTGTGTGTGTGTGTGTACCTGGTCTTGCCAGTGATGAGGATCTTGCTGGGGTCCATGACCCGGCAGGCCAGGCCAGCAGTGTGGATAGTGCGGAGGGCTGAGCTGAGCTGGACGATGTAAGCCCAGATCAGAGACTCGGGGAGCAGGCCAGCGTGTTGTCTTGGTGGGGGAGGCTCATGCTGGCCTGCAGAGACACCGGAAAACGTTCAACCACATTTCCAGATCTTGTCACAAGCGAGTTATCAGATATTCTCCCGACCCCTACAGGGCCCCACGTGCACACAGGCCCCACGTGCACACAGGGCCCCACGTGCACAGGACGGTGTGGCTGGTGTGGAGCAGAGGGAGATTCTCTTTAGCTCAAGTATCACGTGTGTTTGTGGCACCTCATTGGCGCTCCAACGGTTCAACTTGACCACTGTTTTATTTTTGAGTTCCGTTCCGGGTTCTTAATGTACCGCAAGTGAATCCAGCTGACATAGGATCACTTTCAGCCACAGACCCTCCCCCCCTTTCTCTGTCACACACACACACACACACACACAACTGCCACACAGCAATCCCACCTAGACCTACATCTACACAACTGCTGAAATTCTCACCCCGTTCACACGCACAGACACAACACATCTACATGGGGGATCTTCCACAGTGACAAAAAAGTTGTATGCGACAAATCTAGTGCTTTTCTGCTACTTCGGCAATCTCCGTTTTCGTAGTTGAGCAGCAGCAAAATAACTGCAGAGATAATTGTATTTCCGTGTTGTTGTAGTCGACTATCATGTAGGTAGTCTAGGCCTCCAGCCAGCGCTCTCAGATTCAATGTTTTCCTTTCATTAATCGGTTTATTTTTCAGTTGATGTTTATGCTGCCATTTAAAAATCAACTCCTTATGGGGGGGATTTTTTTTGTGTCCATTCTACATTTTGAATCTTGTCGGTTAACGGTCAATAGTCGCTAACGGGCGTCGGTTATCGGTCCAAAAAATGTGTACGGAAAAAAATTAAGACCTGGATGTTTTGGCTTCCAACGATTATGAAAACAAGATAAAGATTGTGCCGCATTCTGTTCAGCATTGATGCTCGCATTTTTGTCTTGCACTGTCTTGCCCACCGTAAAAAAAAATCCAGTCGCATCATATTGGCAGTTATCCCAAATACACAGTAAAATAACAAATAAAAAAATCTTATGATTTTCAGCACAATCAAGCAGCCAATGTGTGTGTGTGGTTGGGGAGGGGGAGGGGAGAGTAACTCACCCCACTTCCTCTTGGTGAAGAAGGAGTCGGCCGCTGGGTCGTTGAAGTGCCTGCTGAACATGGTCTCTGCACCAGCATGGAAGTCGTAGGAGAACACCAGAGCTGGAGAGAGACAGATGCATGATGGGTAACCCACAGATGCATGATGGGTAACCCACCCCACGACGACAAGGCTGGTGTACCCTTCTCTCATCGCCAAACATGAACGTACGGAAGGCAGGCGTACACAGACACAAACACAGAATAACTCCCCAAGTCCCAAAATTATGATACACGGTATAAATATATCTCCAATCGGTTTCATCGTGAAAATATTGACAGTAGGGTTTTTTTTAGGGGGGAGGGGGGAGGGGGGGGGGCAGTTCCCTGATCAATCCATCACATCAAATTGTTAAGATTCACTAGACCCTGAAGAGACCCTGTTAGACCTGAAGAAGACACACTGTGTTGTTTTCAAAAGACAGACAGACTCACAGTGGTCTCCAAAGGCCTTGGTGGTGAACACCTCCCTCAACGTCACAGCGTTGGAATGCTGGATCTTCTTCCACATGTCCACCAGCATCATGCACTTGGTGTTCACCAAGCGGAACCCTGAACAAAGTCACACAGGGGAAATCAACAAGACAACAAGACTTCACAAGCGACACAAGGAACTGTTAAATACAACACACCAGGGGTGGATCACTGACTCAAGATGGGAGAATCTGCGACATATAAAAACAGAAAACACAAGCTGCTTTGCATACGTGGCTCCTAGACCTTCCCCTCACCCTGTATTCTCCTCAGGCAGTACGGTAGATCATCCTTGTTGTTGACCGCCTTGTAACAGGAAGTGATGTAGCTAAAATTGCTGGTCTTCTGCATGCGACTGGGTGGGGGGACGGGCTCCAGGGGAAACAGGCTGTGGTAGCTGTCCACTTCAGAGGGGACACCTGGGAGACCGACAGGAGGGGCGAAACACAACAAAGACTGTGGAAACGTACACATCGTGAGCACGTCCTGCATAGTGCATACAGGAACGAACCCCAATGTGGGTCGTCAGTCCATACTTTTTCTGAGACCAACCAACCACACGGTCGGAACCGTGTCATGTGGTACATGACAGCCGTGACTCCAACCCACTGGACGGTTGGTGTGATGGGTGCCTTACCTGGGTTTTCAGACTGGTCTATCTGGGCCATGGTTATCAGATGTCTGTTGATCAGCTCCTGGAAGGAACCGTAGGACGTGAGATCAGAGATGAACTCCACAGCAAAGAAGACAAGGGCCGCGTATCCCAGATTCGTTAAGAACCTCTTAAGCGTTTCTTAGGAGCTCTCTAAGCCAATGAAAGCTCTCTAAACACGCTCCTAAGAACCTCTTAGCGCTTAAGAGCGTCTTACCGAATCTGGGAAACCCTGCCACGGTGTGTATGTGTGTTAGGTGGAGGAGGGGGAGAGGGGGGGTGATACACAGACGGGTGGAGGAGCCGAGGATGCTTGTACCTGTCGGAGTTCATCTGCCATGAAGAAAGACGGGGCATTGGCTTTGGGCTGCATGTAGGCCACGTGTGGGGCAGTAGGGGGGTAGATATGGTAGGTAGGAAACACCTGGAGGACAGGAAACCAGCAGCCACACTCAGAACAGCGCTTCCCATTTATGAAGAAATCAAAACTAAAAAAAGAAAATGAAGTTGACGGATGGCTTTTAAAACTGCCATTAAGAAAAGGGTCCTCAAAACGAGACTTCAGTTCACAAACAAACATGGTTTTGAGACGACCGCACGCACAGAGAATGGAGAGAGCGATCAGTTACCAAGGAGATTACAAAAACGGGACATACCATCCCAGCCATGGGCGCAGGGGTGTTGTCAGTGTAGAAGTAGGTAGTCCCCCCCACGGTCTCCTTCTGGATGAAAGCTGCGAGCTGGTCAGAGGCGCTGGTCGGTACCATGTAATTGGCTGGGTTGGGGTTGGGGGTGTGGCTCCGTCGGCGAGGGGCAGGTGAGGTGTGGGGCGTGATCTTAGGGGAGTGGAGGGGAGAGGATCCCGCAGACAGAGACATCCCTTCACGAGAAACCAAAAAGAGACCGATTATCGACAACCCATTCTGAGAGACTCAATTCTCGATGGAACTATAAAAAGACGACCATCACCATGCAGAAGAAAAACTTAAAGAGCATAGAGAAGACTTCTGTTGTGCGCTACGCGATCGTCAAGTCATCTGGTTTGTCTCACCGGGAGAGAGAGCAGCAGCTGTGGAGCCGCTGAGAGCGGGGTGAGGGAAGAGGGGGGAAGATGGGAAGGCTGGCACGCTAGACTGGACCATGGAGGCCATGGAGGCCATGGAGGTCATGGAGGTCATGGAGGTCATGCGAGGGACGCCTTTGGGGATGAACTCGCTGGCTGTCGGGTTAGGGGCCTGGAGACGCAGGAGGATAAAAGCAATTGAGGTGTTATGTTCAGATCCATAATGTTTCAATACTCTTCAAGACTAAAATGATAAAGATTAATGACGCATATCTATGGAATTATAAGGATCTGTGTGTGTCTGCGGCTCGATTATCTCGTGAACTGGGCGAAATTGAAATGCTGCAGGAGTATGGCTTAGACCCAGAGTATTTGCATTGTTGACTGCCCACAGTAAATAAACATTCAATACACAGTAACTAGACTCAGAAACTGGCTACTGCACACAGAACGGATTTCCAAAGAAACCAACCGCCTCAGACGCTTAAGGCAAAGAGCCACCGGTTCTGGCATACGAGGAGGCCATTGAGGGGTGAAAGCCTGGGTTAGCTTTATAGCCAAAGCGTTACAGAAGCTACCTAGCTAAATAGCCAAACTAGATATAGTCAGGCTTTCAGAAGCCAACTATAGCTTGGAAGCTACCTAGTGGGTATCTAAATGAGTAAATACGGAAAGGTACAAAATAAAGCGTATTCTGTCTGTTTACCAAGCAACCAATGAAATATACACCATGAGCACTGCCCCAGTACATGTAAAACAGGGAAAGCTCAATTTGATTCAAGGTTATTTCAATTTCCTTGATAAGAGTTCGAGAACAGATGTTGATTTGCTTACCTTTCTCCTTTGAGATATGCTTAGGGCACCAAAATCACCAAAGAGTGAAGATGTGGGGGAATTCACTGGATCTGGATCAGTAAAGATAAATTCAGATTTTTTTTTAACAACGTATTTCCAAACATAAAAAAATACCTTGAAACAGAATCAAATGCATTGAAAATCTAAAGGTGGCAAGATTGGATCTTTCAGTAAAGGTATCCAGGGGTGTTCAGTAATAATCCACTCATGCACGTTCAAGTTCCTGTAACTCACCATGAGTGCTGTGGCTATAGTTCTTGGCACCATCATTGATTAGACTGGGAGAGCTGCTGCTGGTGGTAATTCTCTATTGACAACAAAAAGGATGCAGATTTTTATTTATTTATCTCATGATCACCTTCTAGTCTTGTATGGTCTTGTATGTGCAGAAGCCCTGCAAGTTTCTGACCGCACACGACAGTTCAGACAAAGTGCATGAAGGGAGCTCACAGTCTCCATACTTATCTACCGTCTCGATGTTATTACCTGCATCATGGTGTATTTAGACTCTGCAGGACTTCCAAATCCATTAACTCCGATGAAGCTGCTACTAAAGTAGGAGTTGGTCAGATTGCCCTCGCTCAGTGGCCCGACCTCCATCCCAGAGACTGTGGACAAACGGCTTTTAAAACAAACTTCAAATCATAAAAAATAAAAAACGATCTATAAATGCTACGGCACTATACCAAATATGCACTTATACTTTGCGTTTCCGCACATACAGATATCATATTATAGATTTTCGAAGCATAATTGATCATTATCATGGCTACTGATCCATTCAAGTCAATTGCAGCAATCAAACCAGTCGGTGCATTATGATTTGTTTACGTTCTATGTGAGTGTAAGAGATTTGTAGCTGTAACTTAGTTATGAAAAAGGGGGGAAACTGAACGTATGTTGATCACTGCACAGTTAAACCAATCACAGAGCTGCTTGGAAGGGACGTAAACTAAGCTAGCTAGCTAACTTAGCCAACTAGCTAATATTAGCTGTCAATTTGTGCCCACTCACCACGGACCAATAACACAAACCAGGTTTACTGAAAGGACTGCCCATTAGACCGAATCTACCACACGCCACTAGATAACCATGTAGTGTCCACCATAACCACACCGTATGACAAGTTAGCAAGTTGTTTAGCGTGTTAATGTAGCTAGTGGTAGAATTTAAAAGACATAGTTAGCTTAGCATCCCACGTTGTTTTCGAGGGGAAAGAGGCCTCAAAAGAATCCTCGGGGATAATTTTAACAAAGCCCATTGCTAGGCCCAAAAATAACTACATTTGAGGCCGTGTCAGCAAGGCCTTGTTGTGTTGGAAAGGAAACAAAGCTTAGGCACACTCACTGGTTAACAACTGTCCCTCTAGAGCCGTGCCTGCAGGCCCCAGAGATTCGCCCTTTTTAGGGACATTCGTTCCCCCACCGCCCGCTGCTGTTCCACCGAGTGAATACCCCGCTCCTGTCACGGTTCCCCCTGCCATGGATAGGGGGACAGGGCTGCCTCCGCCGTGCATAGACAGGCTTGCCATTGACGGATCCTCGTGTAAGAACTGACACTCGTCCCCATAAAAGCAAGTCTTGTCCTTCGCGTAATATCGGCAAAACTTCACCTTGATGTTAGTTATTCCAATACCCCCAAGCGGAGCAGCTGAAGCTGGGAGTCCACTGTTCATGGCACCGCTGCTGCTGCCACCGCTGCCGCCGGAAGATATTCAAACATAGAGAAACGCCGATATAGCTAACGGAATGGCTTGCAAGCAGGTTCACTAAATTGTCGAAGCGATATGATTACAGCGTACCTAAAATGCCTACATTACTCACATTATCTGTGTATATTACAAAGAATGTTGAAAAAGACACCGCGTTCGCTGAATCCTGGTCTTCGCTATTGTCGCTATCCATGCAGCTGGCCTTGGAAGCTAGCTAGCCTGTTGTTGAGCCTCGTTCACGCTCTTGTTGTTGTTTTCTGCTCTCTGGCTACTCCGCTAAGACTAGCTAGCATTGCTATGCATTGTGGGTAGCTTTTCCCGTAGTCTCTAGTCTAGTGAGAGGGATTCGCAACGTTCAGAGTCTTTCTCTTGTAAAATATTGCAAGCTACATTTAAAGGCGAGGCATGTGCCTGGCTCTCTAGACAAAACAAACTATCTCTTTGTGAAAATGGTTAGTTTGTCTGTGACCATACGCCAGCCCAGACCTGGCAATGATAACCACAATGGCGATGTCTTCAATGATCATCTTTTGACGCTTTGATGTTTTACCTCTGATGTCACGTTTCGATCTGTCACATTGTTTCCATTGTTTGGACCTTTACTGTTGAATTTGACTTAAAGACTGCTTTGCTCAACTTTGTTGTGTCTTATTGTCAACGATTCGTAATATCTCAAATTGAACTTCTCGTTTAATTTGTTAAGTAGCCTACATGAAACAACCAAGATATTAGGCTACATATATTAAGGTATTTTCTGCACACGTATTAATCAAAATAATTGTTGACATTTGAACCATGCCATTTTACAATACTGTTTTGTTTGTTACAATTTGTTAAACAAAACCTATAAATTGTAGCCTACCATTTTTACATGATTTTATAAGAGCTCTAGGCACCAACTGCTTTAGTAATAAAGATGAGGGGTAGCCCCGTTCAAAGCGACACTTGACTCAACGATGGGGTCTTTGGGTTGGTTACAGTAGCCTACATAAAAAGGAATTGGCACCCACCATAATAGTTCAGTCTAAAAGTTTTACAAAAAGTGTCAGGTAAATGCGTCACTTGGTAACACGATTTCTTTTTAAATATGTGATCTAGCCTTCAGGAGAATGCATTCTTAGTCATAGACTTAACCGTCTTTTTTAAGTGATTAATATATACTTTTTTTTTAAAAGAAAGCTAAGGTACTGTGCAAAAGATTTATGCTGTCCAACTGAAGTGGCCTAAAATTAGACTGTTTTCAAACAACATGTCATCGGGGAGTACTGTAGCCTATTGGTGACTGCGTTTCCCTGAAAAGAAGTGAGATACAGTCACGCCTCAACCAAATAAATATTTCGTGTTGTCCTCTCTCACAGTAAAGTTTGTGTCCCTGTTATAGCCCAAGCATCAATGCCATGTGCAGAGAGGGAATAGCTGTAATTGGTGAGTGACTGAAACCATAAACGGTATAGGCTACCATTTCACCGACATTGTATTAATATGTGTATGTCTCTGGATGACCGTGTCTGCTGAACAAATAAAATGCAGCCTAAACTTGTATCCTAAATTGTTTCATATCTATCAATATGTTTGTCCTATAAGATCCACGTTATGATAACCGCATCATGGAACAAAAGTGCAATTTTTAAATGCAAGAATTGTGCTGAGAACATGTCAATTTTTGGGCATAAATAATTAAAAAATAAAAGTGTTCATGATTTCTCTCGTTTTCTGTCTCAAGCTGTGCTCGTGCTGTGCACAGTCATAGCGCACTGTGAAATTTCGTTGCAGCAAGGAGGAGAATTTTGTCAAACCAAACCAGAGGTAAGAAAACAATTAAGGCAAACGGACTTGTTTAGGCTACATATAAGCCTATTCATGTCCTTGGGCTAATCGTTTCGCGTGCAGGGAACAAGAGAAAAACTCATCTCATTCTTGTTTAATTCCTTATGTTCTAATCGATAATTAGGCTACATGACAGCACGCAATTAACTTATTATGGGGATAGTTATGAACTCTCTCTCTTAAACCCACTTGCACACCGAATTAGTTTTACATTATCAGTGGCGACGTTATTAACTGGCAAATTAATTTAAAGTGTAGTTGTTTAAAAATTACTTTTTCATTTCTTACAGGGACGAACATGTGTTTTACCAGAGCACATTCTGAATAAAACTATCATATTCGAGTTTGCTGCGGGCCAGAATGTCCAGATCATACCAAGCAATGCTTCTGGAGACCGTGTCTGCACTTGGACCCATGGAGTCGACATGTTACACAGACTGTGAGTGTGTGTGTGGCTTATAATTTGACTAATGTTTACAATGTAAAAATGATTTATTGTGGTTTCATACCAATAGTGAAAATCGTTTCATCATCACTGAGGATCATTCCGGAACTTATACCCTGGCATGTGAGAGGAACGCCATCAAGTCCTTATGCACCATCTCTCTATTAGTCCGACCAGCACATAGTAAGTGAAAGCCAACCCTCTCCAAATCTCTTTATTCCCACTACTAAGCTTTATTTATTTGTTAGGTTGATTCAAAATCCATAATTCGTCTTATTTCCATTTTAAAACATCTCAAAAGTGAGCTCCTATCTAATTTCCCATTTTGTTCAAACAGTATAGGCTACATCTAGGTTACTCTAGCTGTCTGGTCTGTATTGTCTACTGATTAATTGTCTTCCATTATATGTATTATATCTACCATCAACCTTTTTACCTTCTCACTCATTACCCACTTTGCATGTTAAAGAGAATGTTTTTGGTATCATGTTGTAGCCATGTTATATTTCTTACAAGGCGTATTGGTAACTTTGATCAATTCCTAACCATAAACCTCTCTTCCTTCATACCTGCAAAATAATTGAGACACTCTAAAGTATTTTTTAATTACGTTCAAACATTATAGTTCCTTTTATTTGATTCTATTTGAAAACACAACATTTCTCACAATTTATTCTTGGTTTAAGGAAGCCCCTCGACACCTCAATTACATCTGAAGTTGAGACCAAGAGGCTTTACCCCTTACATCCAGTGTGTCTCCGAGGGCAATCCTGCTCCAGACATCTTATGGTTCAACAGCCCTGCAGAGACAAAGTAAGCTGTCGACCAAAGCATGTTTAAACACATACAGTAACGCATTCCATTGTATAACTGGGGAGTCAGGTGGCTGAGCGGTTAGGGAATCGGCTAATAATCTGAAGGTTGCCGGTTCGATTCCTGGCCGTGCTCTTGACGTTGTGTCCTTGGACAAGGCACTTCACCCTACTTGCCTCGGGGGGAATGTCCCTGTACTTACTCTAAGCCGCTCTGGATAAGAGCGTCTGCTAAATGACTAAATGTAAAATAACTAAAGTCCACCTCTGTTTATCCTCTTTACCAGTAATGGAGATGAAGGAGACGGTCAATCAAAGCACGATGGCACAACAGAAAATACTGTCAAAAGTAGAAAATATACTCAAACAGCAGTTATGTGCTGCGCAAAGAACAACCAAGGAAAAAAATGCTCTCAGCTGTTTGATTATGGTAGGATGAGACAAGTCATGATAATATGCCATGATATTTTAACTTGATGTTCAACATGCCAACACCCCACACACACACACACCCCACACACACACCCCACACACACACACTGAGAAAGAGTATTGTTCCGAAGAGCACCAAAAGAAGATTTCTGATGGCCTCTGTGTTTAACCTTGTTGGTTTGTGGGTGTGTGTGTCTTAGACATGGACAAAAGCTTTAGTTTGGATGAGGTTTATGAGGTCACTGTGTACCCTGGCCAATCCCTGCTGCTTCGCTGTCGAGCAAAGAAAGATCCCAGGAGTAGATGGCTGACAAACATGACCAGCTGTACTGGAAAAGAACAGGTAATTTTCATCAAACAGTTGTATAAAAAAATCCTGTCATCCTGTTTACCACAATGTGTTGGTCAGTAATAACTTTTTTTTATCTTTTAAAATCCCTCACATTTCTCTTGCTCTAGCTGTAATATGCTGCATACAGTCCTCGTAAATGACATCTCATTAGCAGGTTATTGTTTGTGAACAAAAACACAATGTCCCTATATTCTCTTGTTCGCCAGGTTTGCAAAGGAGACTATGAATATTTTCAAACATTTTCAAGTTTCCTGTACTTTAAATCTATCAATACGAACAACACTGGCATCTACACCTGCATGACTGGCAACGGTAAAACCAAGTCTGTTCGTGTCCAAATGTTCGGTGAGCAGAACGAGATTGACATGTCCTTGATCTACTCCGCTATATCGTCTGTCTGTACTCATTCACAGTCCCATATCTCTCCCATACACCTTCTAACTTATTCTCCCCTTTGCACGTTGGACCAAAGACAAGGTGTTTGGTATTCTAATGTAGCCATATTATATTTCCTTTATATTTGAAGGCGTATTACTCATTGTATTGCTAACTCTTCTTGATTCTTTAATCATCAAGCTCCCCAGTTTTAAAACGAAGATATGAACACCACACAGGTCAATCGGTATCTGACACATACAGTACTAAGAGAAGGTTTTGTCTCTTTAGTTAGAGAGTTCATTGATGTCCAGGCCAGGGAGAACATCACCATCACAGCTCAGCAGGAACCAAACTTCTGCCTGCAGGCCCACGTCTCCTCAGCCCCGGCACTCCGGCGCTGCTATTGGCTGAGCCCAGACGGGAAGCAGACTCCATGCCCAAAGACCAATAACCTCTGGATGAACAGGTGGAGTGATTAACAGTGTCACTCTGTAGAATATAATAAAATACAGCGGAATACAGATTTGGTAGAATCGAATATAGTAGACTAGACTACAGTCCAACAGAATAAAATATTCAAGAACCAGAACACAAAATAGGCTAGTAAGTGGGGACAGTTAGAATATTAGGACCTAATCTTGAATACTTGACTTTATTTTTCCCCCTCTTTGACCCATCAGTACTCCAGAGCTATGTGGTGTTAGTCCAGGGGTGTACCATCTCTACCTAGAGGCCGGAGGACAGAAAGAAACAAAGACCATGTCACTGTGTGTGTCAGGTGAGGGACGACCATGTCACTGTGTGTGTCAGGTGAGAGACGCAGCGGGGGGTGCCCAAAGAAATGAAAAGATCTGTCTTAAAAAGCACTCAGTGTATTTCAGACACAAACAAAATACAGTGTCTGTCATGTATCCGTGCCAGAGAAGGTCTGTGAATATTGATTTGATAATAAAACACAGGATAACCATTCATAGCGAATTGTGTCACTGTGTGTCGAAACATAGGTTCTATAGACGTCCACCTCAATAAGGATGGAGAGAACGTCACATGTGAGACCAATATGGCCGTCCCTATGACACTGAAGTGGATGTCCTGCCCTCTGACTAGTAGTAACAGGTACGTCTCTGCTACTTGTGATGTAGTGGATGATCTGGATGATGCAAACCTAAGCCAGAGACCAATCCCTTGAATCCATTCCTCCTTCTTCCTGTGGAAGAGCTTTTCTTACTGCACAGCTTTGTAGAAAAACACATATTTAGATTAATTAAATTAATATTTAGATTAATCAAACGTTTTCTCAAGAAAGGAACAGCAGAATACATTGATCATTTTTTTAACTTGTTACCGGCACTTTGTCTCACCACAGCTCAGAGTCCCCCTGGAAGGAGATCAACGCCTCTTCTTTGCCTCAGTACTTTGACTCAGACCAGTTCTGTCACAAGAGGGTCCTCAGCTCTCTGAATTGGAGCAGTGTGACAGGCCACATCGTCCGATGCTGCGTCGCAAACTCTGTCCACTCCCAGTGCAGCGCCCAACTCATCCATTCGAACCCGCCTTTGATTCAACATTCAACACAACATATAACAAGTACTTTGATCGTAGCTACATCTGTCTACATTATGAGTCTTGTTGTATGGATGACACGGTAGCTAATCAGAGACGTTGTTCTGTGTTTTAGTTCCCAGCTCTCCTCTCCTGGGGGTGTGCAGTCTGGTACTGTGTGTTGCTCTGACGGTGGTCACCATTGCTCTCATGTATTTCATCAGGAAAAAGGTAAACAGATGTTCCGCACAGTTTCATGACTAACTGGGGCTGCAGTCTGGATCTCAGTTTCACCCACAGTTAAAAACAAACACACACACATATACACACAAACACACAACCATACATACACACTTAGCTCACACAGACACGCACACTAACATGTGTTTCCCTCCAGAAACCTCAGTACCAGAGCCAGCTGCAGATGATTCAGATGGTCGGACCCAATGACAACGATTACATCTACATCAGCTTCAAAGATTTTGAATACGACCAAAAATGGGAATTCTCTAGGGACAACTTGGAACTAGGTGAGGTGAAATACTCTGAAATCTGAAAGCAATCATTTAACTAGTCCCAGATAGGGCTGTAGTCTGTGTAAGACCCGGGCCAGTTCCACCTGTGTTCACCCCTCTCGGGTGTGTCCTCTCCCCCAGGTAAGGAGCTGGGATCTGGGGCGTTTGGCATGGTGGTTCAGGCTACAGCCTATGGTTTAAACAAGCCAGAGGTCTCCCTTCAGGTTGCGGTCAAAATGCTGAAAGGTGAGTTAACACTTTGGCAAGAGACAACACATCCTATCTTAATAGACGGTTTTGGAGATACCTTCCCCCGGAAGGAGCTGTCTCGTCAGACACCTGTCCAGTAAGAGATCAAGGATTACGACAGCTATCTAAGATTTCCAACACAGCCATGGAGAATCACATTTCTCACAGTTTAGGTTATGGTTGTGGGCCAGATCATGCTTTGCACTAATATATGTAGACTGTATATATAACCACAGTAGAGTTTACTCAATTGGAGTCTGTTGTCTGGCCTTTCAGAGAAGCACCAGCTGATGGAGAAGGAAGCTCTGATGTCTGAGTTGAAGATGCTGACTCACATTGGTCACCACGCCAACATCGTCAACCTGCTGGGCGCTTGCACCATCTCGGGTAAGGTGTCCAATCAGAACCTCACTCGGGTAAGGTGTCCAATCAGAACCTCACTCGGGTAAGGTGTCCAATCAGAACCTCACTCGGGTAAGGTGTCCAATCAGAACCTCACTCGGGTAAGGTGTCCAATCAGAACCTCACTCGGGTAAGGTGTCCAATCAGAACCTCACTCGGGTAAGGTGTCCAATCAGAACCTCACTCGGGTGAGGTGTCCAATCAGAATCTCACTCGGGTGAGGTGTCCAATCAGAACCTCACTCGGGTAAGGTGTCCAATCAGAACCTCACTCGGGTAAGGTGTCCAATCAGAACCTCAAAACGGTTGTAGTCAGGCAATCAAAACAATACTATGAATAACACAGTGAATTTGCAGGTCTAACATTTGACTATATGCCTTTCACAGGACCTATCTATCTGATCTTCCAGTACTGCTGTCATGGAGACTTGCTGAACTACATGAAGACCAACAGGGAGCGTTACCACAAGTCTCTGACCGAGGCCTTCACCAGCGACCGCTTTAGGTCCCTGTACCACAACGTCCAGGGCAACAGGAGCTCCAGGTGTGTGTGTGTGTGGGGTGTATGTGTGTGTGTGTGTGTGTACGTGTGTGTGTGTTCAGATGTGTTTGCTTTGGTTTGTTCCTTTACAAGGAATATTTCACATTTCAGCTTTGTTTAATTCCCCTCTTGCTTTTCTTCCAGTGAGTTCCAAGCGGATAACTACGTTGTTGTGTCTGCCGTCGCCGGGGGGCAGGAGGGCACTGCCCTCCTCAGCCTGAACTCAGAGGGTGAGTGTGATGTCATCACTAGGGGCACGAGGGGAAGCACTCAACACATTCTCATACAGCGTGTAGATGTCGAATTCTGTTGAATAAAATGATGGGCACGTCCAAGGTTTCCCAAGGTTTCTTCCATTCTCCCAAGGTTTCCTAATTTTTTTCTCTTGCATTGAGTTTTTATGGGAGTTTTTCCTTGTCTTCCTTGAGTGTTTAGGTTGGTTGAGGGGCAGCTCTATGGGCGTATGTGAAGCCCTCTGTGACATGCTTGCGTGTAAGAAGGGCTATACAAATAAATGTTGATTTGATTTGGTCAAAGGGATGTGTGAGAACTCTGTGGAGACCCAGGAGAAGGGGCGGGACCCAGGAGGAGGGGCGGGACCCAGGAGGAGGGGCGGGCCCAGGAGAAGGGGGGGGCCCAGGAGGAGGGGCAGGGCCCAGGAGGAGGGGCGGGCCCAGGAGGAGGGGCAGGCCCTGACCTACAATGACCTGCTAAGCTTCGCCTCTCAGGTGGCCCTGGGCATGGACTTCCTGTCCTCTAAGAATGTAAGAGGAGAACCTTCTCTCTCACACACACACTCTCACACACACACATACACACACACACACACACACATAGACATGCTAAGCTCACCAAAACAGAAAAAGCTTTCAATCTAAGTCCACATCACACCACACTTAAAACGTTTAATTTCCTCTGAATCTATTCTCATTTTATTTGACCCTGAATGTGAACGCATGTCCCAGTGCATCCATCGTGACCTGGCTGCTCGGAACGTGTTGGTGACCCAGGGACGACAGGTGAAGATCGGGGACTTTGGACTAGCCAGGGACATCGACAATGACTCCAATTACGTTGTGAGGGGAAATGTAAGCCGTGCTCTAAGAGCTCAACACTAGCTGTCATTCTAAGGTGGGGAGGTGTAGAGATGAATGCTTCTGTGTAAATAAACAAGTTGTACAAACAGTGGAGCTAAGGTGGAGTGAACGTCAGCTATGTTGCTATTATAGAATCATCTCTACTTTATAGTTGTTGATACTGTAGGTCTCTATGACGACTGGCTGTCCTGTTTCAGGTCCGTCTGCCGGTGAAGTGGATGGCTCCTGAGAGTATCTTCCAGGGCATGTACACCATGCAGAGTGATGTCTGGGCCTATGGAATCCTGCTGTGGGAGATCTTCTCTCTGGGTATACACATCCCACACATCCCTAAGCTATACCGTATACTGTATATTCAGAAACAGAGAATATGCAGTACATTTACATTACATTTATTCATTTAGCCGACGCTAAATATCCAAAGCGACTTCCAAGAGAGAATTTGACAAAAGTGCATAGGTCACTGATCATAACAACGAGATATCCCCAACATTGCAAGTAGTCAAACATTGTGAAAACCAAAAATAAGTGCCAAAGGGAAGAATCATAAGAGCATGAAGATAAACAATTAGACAACATGGACCTCAAAAGTGCAAGTGTACCTGCGGAAAAGCAAACAACAGTAAACTACTTCACATGCAGTACAAAAGATGGTGAAATCTGTGTCTGTTTTACTCATTCCTTCACTTAAACCCTCTCTTTTTCCCCGCTCTCTTTTGTTCTCCCTCAGGAGTGACTCCGTACCCCGGTGTGAAGGTGGACCAAAACTTCTATGCGATGATTGAGAGAGGGTTCAACATGGAGCAGCCGTACTATGCCAGTGATTCTGTGTATGTCTCGGCTGCCCCATCTACCACTAATATCACATCCCATAAACAAACCTCATTAAACCTCCTGGTGTGAATACTGCAAAGTATTCCATCTCTTTTACTTGCTTGGCCCTCTCTCTTCCCCTTTCTCTCTCTCTCTCTGTCTCCTCCTCTCTTTTCTACCTCCCTCTCTCCCTCTCTCTCTCTCTCCCTCTCTCCTACTTATCCATCTCTTTAACTTCTCCAGGTACAGAATGATGTGTAAGTGCTGGGCCCTTAAACCCCGTGAGCGTCCGGTCTTCTCCAAGCTAGTGGCCTTCATGGACGACCAGATGACCGACATGGAAGAGAAGGTGAGGATCTTTGATTTGCCAAATGATATGCTACTCATCTCATCATCATCTGTACATGTAGGACCTTTCATTCACGGTAGCAGTGAGTGTTTTATTATTACAAGTTTGTCTGACTGTGGCCTTCCCCTCCCAGCTATACCAAAATATACAGTAAAACTTTCAGACTTGGACAAAGAGAAGAAGGATCAGCAGGAACTGAACCAGTAGAAGAAGACTGCCTCTGACCCAGACAACATGACCTTTGAATAAAAGCGTTGGTTGGCGTCGTTGGATAAAAGCATCTGCTAAATGAATACATGTAAATGTAAGATCAACAGTTCAAACCAGCCAGTGCAGGTCTGAAATTATGGCTTGATTGATCTTGTGAGAGTACCTGTCAGGGATTAAAAACATTGATGAGTAATTTAAGCGATAATTTATGTCAACATATGTAAAACATACTTTTATATAACCTATTTTGTAGAATTTGAGTGTTGTTGTGCTTCAATGATGCACTGATAACCTGATGTAATTTTTGTATTTTTATAAGGTCCGTTCAGCATGTCAGCTTTTTATAGTCGTATAAGTGACCTGATTAATCAGTTGTACAATGAGGACATTTTAAATTATACTTGATGATTTTGTTGTATTGGCTTCCTAGTTACTTTTGGGGCTATCAAATGTAATAACTTCTACTTTTGCCTGAAATATCAAGTTTCATGACGTTATGTATAGAAATGTTTTTACACAGTTTTTACATTTCCAATGTATTTTTAGAATTTTAAGTGCCTGTTTTTATTGTCTGAAAATAAAAGCATAAAAAAATACAGACTATAGTTCTCTCCTGCATTCCAACCAGGTCAGGTTGTGCATTCAGTATTGAAATATTAGTACAAAGTCAACGGTAGATGGCGCCAGAGAAATGTTTAGATAAAAACAGTGAAAAGCCTCGAGCCTTATAATACTCCCCTATTACTAGTTATTTCCGGTATTTAACGGGTGCGGTAAGCTACTAGCTACAATTGTGAACTTATTACAAAACATCCGTGTGCAGTGTGATTAGGGATGGTTTTGATTAGACCCAGTCAAGGGTGCATTTTTTCAGGTAGCTAATGCTCAGTGAATTGGAGGACGGTAGGCCTATATTTTGATTGTGTGCATAAACTTGGGAATTCCATAATTAGTAGGCTACGTATTTTAATATATGATGTGCACTTTTGTAGGCTACTGTGCATTACACTTGTTAATTTAGTCATGAATTCGTATGGCCTACTTTTTACCGTATTTGTTTCAACCTCCGTGCCAGACAGCATGTAGCCAGTCCTATCGATCCATAGGTCCTAATATCTGAGCCATTCATTTGACGATGTCATTTATAGTAGGCTTTGTAAATGCCTGATTTGTTGACGGTATACAGCCAACCCTTTATACCTCTTTGGCACGTGAGACAGTAACTTGTCTGTAATGCCTTATAGTTTCACTCATCTGTTTATCATTAATATCAATATAATTCAAGATAATGTGACATGAGAACATCACTAACTTTTCAGAGACTCCACCAAAGGCTTGTAGGCTATGTTAACAAGAGGGGAAAGCAAATATTAACCAAATAAGGGCACCAAAGCCATACGCCCGAGTGCATTGGCCCTTACGAACCTTTGGGACATTGGGATTCTTCAGTATTACCTGCAAAAGCTACTTTAAAGAGGCTGTGCACGAACTAGGCATGGACATCAGCGCGGTTAATGCTCTGTCATATGAGGATTTTGTGGACGTATTTGGTAACTTGGTTGAAAAATGCCCAATAATAGTTGCCGCAGTGTGGTCAAGACGACCATTTGCTAATCTCTTGGACATGGAAGTCTCTATTAATGAATTTATCGAGGCCCTCCCCGAATCAGGTAGGCTAGGCCTTGCTTTAATGAGCAATGTATTTTGTGTTTATTTTTCAACTGAAATGTATTTCCTGTGGAGTGGTATTAGTACTAGTAAACGTCACTTTTGTGTCCAGGTAAAGAAGGAATTCTCAGATGTCATCCTGACCTCGCGGGAAGGGATCTCCAGAGTGGCACTCTGACCGAAGAGTCGCGAGGGGAACAGGGCCATGCTGGGCTTGACACTCTGGACGCGGCAGAGATCTCGCACATGGCGCGCCTAAACATAGAAATACAAACTGCAATTCGGATTCCCATTTGTGATATGTGCTCGCATGAACAACAAGGTGACCATCCTGCACGAGCTGTCAGAGCGCCTAAAGAACGACCGCGCAGCGGAGTTGGCGCGTGCCATTGAGGAGGTGAAAAAGATTTGTCACTTGCGTTTGAAAACCCTGATGCTGCATGACCTGCCCAACAAGTTGTGACTGCTAAGTGGACAGACTCATTTGTCATGTTTCAACGGGGCTGTTTAGCCTAGACTTGCAATACATGTGAATTACTCTAGAATTTGAGAATTAATTGATCCATGGATGTCGTATTTTTCTTTATTAGCCTACATGATAAAAAGGCACATTTTATCGTTTTTTGGTATTACATAATTGATATAACCATTAGCCTAACATCGCTGTAGACGCCTATTCATATTTACAACACCTCATACACCACAATGATAACCTAAAAGTTATGATATCTTGTTTTTGTTAAGAATGTTAAGAACAGAGGCCCAGTTGATTAACATAACAAAGGCCACAATTGGCTCTGTGCACTGCCAATATTTATACACTACATAAATTAAACATGATCGTACAATTCAGAGCATGTTAATAAAGTCTGATACGTGAAGTGCATTTTGTTTATTAAAACAGTAGCTCTGACTGCTTGTATTGCCACCTGTCAACCCCTGAGGGATCCTTAGTGGAGTACACTGATACTGCCCTCTTCTGGCGATGATGTGAGGTGGCAGGGAACAGTCGTGGCCCAATGTGGCTTCACTGTGGCTTCCAATTTCCTGTAATTGTCTCTTGGTGTCCACCAGATTCTCGGAACAAATTAGAAGAAAAAAAAATATTGAGTCAAGAATTCAGACTTAAGGATGGTAAAATCCCATCATATGTCTCTGTAGATCATCATGGTGTTCCATACATTTGCTGTCCGAGCTTACAGAATAAGTGCCACTCTCCCAGCAATCTTTTCCGAAGCTAGGCTGTGTCTCTGGAGCCTGGGAGAGTACGACTGTGTAGGGGCGAGGAGGGAGAGGTGTTGGGAGCGGCGGTAGAGGAGGAGGTTCCCATGGTGACCCCGAGGCAGGCCTCGTCCTTCAGGTCCCCGGAGGTGATGGAGGAGTCCTGGTCAGGGTCCGTCCCTCGTACCCGCTTCTTGTCCTCCTCCTTCTTCCACTTCATTCTTCTGTTCTGAAACCAGATCTTGATGTGCCGCTCGGTGAGGCTCAGGGTCAGTGCCAGCTCCACCCTGCGTGGTCGGGAAATGTACTTGTTGAAGAGGAACTCTTTCTCCAGCTCCAGAAGCTGGGCGCGTGTGTACGCTGTCCGTGTGCGCTTGTTCTCCTCAGTCTCCATCATGTAAGGCCCTGGGAGAAAAGGAGAGTGGAGGAGAATGTGGGTGAGAGGGAATAGAGGGAGGCAAGGGAATACATATTGGACACTCGATTGCCCAAAAATACCTTTAAAGACATTTAATGTGTGACTATGTGGGTTTTGGTTGAATAACAAATGTGTGCAGCAAGGGATGGGAGAAGGCTTGATTTTTATGGTGAAAGAAACAATTCTGGTTTACAGGGAAGTACACACATATGTTGTCATAGTGTCAAACATATTGAACTTGGAAATATATGCAAAACAATCCTCAACCACCATCCTAAAGGTTTTCTGTAGGCTAAATCATTTGCTTAGATCAATCCTTGGAGAAAATAGCAAACAGGTGATGCTGAAAAAAAAATACTTTTATAATTTAATATTGATAATAGTATTGATAGTAGCTTTGTGTTTTTAAAATGTTCAATCATTTTAACTGAGAATTCCAGAGGTCTTCCTATCCCAAACTGCAAATCATGTAATGTATCATGAAACATGGGGTACATTTCACCGAATATTTTTTGATGTGTTTGGCTTATAAATGCTTGGCATCTTGATTGAAGAATATGGTCCACATCATGTCCATTACGTATGTTGTGCATTCCAGTATAATTTCCCTGTTTTATATTTTGTTGTCTTCCAAAATGTATTTTTAGACTATACCTTTGGGATTTATACGCTCCCAATTCTAGAATCTTAAATTGAAATTTAAGACAATAATTCATGTCATGTCTATTCTTTATGTTAGGCTATTTTTTTTTGACATTAAGATGATCGCATATTTTGTGCATGGATTTTACAAGCAGTCCTTTTATTTCTACTATACAATTCTGAAATAATTTAGCTTTTGTGGCTGTGACGTAACTTTTAGACAAGAAATGTAAGATTTAGTTTAGTTTACAAAAGTTTTAAAAGTTTTAAAAAGGCCTTCAGATGACAAACCTCAAAATGGCCGCATCAAAACAGAACTAAACTGCACAAGATCAAAAAAGAGATATAAAACATATCTTAATATAATCTGGAATCATGTAAAAAATACTATCATTTCTAACATTCATGGTTGGTTAGTTGGCTCAACTATTACAAGTGCTTGTGACAAATGAAGGAAGAATCGTGATGTGGACAGTTTGCATCGAAACAACATTTGTAAAACGCTTTAGTGAGCAATAGTCCATGGCAAATCTGGGCAATAAAGTTATTCGATTTTGGAGGTTAATATCATATAAAACTGACATAATCTACCTCCAAGTGAAAAAAATGAAAAATTTGATCCCAATCTCACAAAATCTGTAGTGAAAGTTTTGGCTTTCAATATAATGTAAAGGCATAAGCTACATCCCAAAACCACGTTAAAAAAAATACACAAAAATTACATTCTGAAAAAAATAAGTGTAGGTGTTCATCTATTATCAGGCCGTTACGATGAGTTGTCCGATTTGACAATACCCAACAATTCAACCTTAAATTCCTTAAATAGGTCAGAGTTACGAAACGTGTTAAAAAACATTTTAACAAGTTTTATTCTCTCTACAGATATGAAGAACATCAACTGAATATGAACATTACCTGGCCATTGTCCTTTCCAGGTGTGTGCGTGAGACTTGGTAGTTTTCATCCAAGGGAAAGGGAGGTGGTATCGGTTTCTATCGCCACACAGAGCCAGTTCCCCCGGCTCTCCATAAGCATTTGACGTAGTAAGAGCCTGGTGGGGCGTCTGAGGATGGTGGAGCTGGGGTACCCCCGGATCGTCCCGCATGGGCATGCTATAAGGACCAAGGTCAGGAATGCTCGCCTGCTCCAAAACGCCAATGGTCGGCGTAGTGTAGATGGACTGGGCCTGTCTCCCCATGTAGAGACATGGCGGCGGACTGTGGTTGTACTCCTCGCTCTGGGGTCGCTGGAAGGCGCAAGGGTCTTTGAACAGCTGTGCCGAGGCGTAATAATGCTCTTCTCGATTCATGACTGCCAAGAGCCGAGGCTATCCAGTGGTTTTCCCGCACATCTATATCTGCTGTGCCCTGCCACGGCGTGAACCTTTTGCTCTACCTGTAGCTGCTGCCTGAGTCTGGCGCCGCTATAGGCCCTCAACAGGTGTGTCACTGTCACCATGTGACCCCGCTGCACCTAAGCCATTGGTTTCAATGTTTACACAAAACGGATAACTTGTCGCTGGTAACTCTGCGTCTCCTTGGCTGCTGCTGCTGCTGCGTGGTCCACCAATAATTGAAAAGAATTGACCGATGCGTAAATCAATGCCCTCGGTAAATAACTCATTGTTTGCCATCGAGTCTCTGAGATCCACCTGTTCTCAACTCCAATGCAACAGGTGAGCAGGGGAATCCACAGGGCCCTATCTGTCTATACGAAGAGAGGCTAATGCCATTGGGGACCTTATCAGCGAGAATGCGACATACAGAGAATACTAGTAACGCAAACAGTGTGACTTCTGGATGTCGTATACTCTTGGATTAAAGAAAGGAATAATGGGACAAATGCAATTTCTCTGGCGTTGAACAATGCACCAATTGAGCATGTATATGGGCACCTATTGTCAATATAGACCTATGACTGAAAGGGAAAATCGATAACCACATATGGATATGGGCACCAGAATTGGCTGACCCTTGAGATAAGAGACTTGGATGGTGAGAGGGTTGTCTTGGATACTAGTAGACAGAGAGATGTTGGCTGGCGCGGGACAAAGAACATGAACGAACATTCGTGCTATATCTCAGCAGCATTTAAGTCGCTCTAGAAACCTCAACTTTGTGACTGCTAAAATCTGTCCATTACAGTTCTGTAAATGCCTCATTTAACACCATTTAAACGGGTTCCTAGTTGTTCAAATAGTAGACGGGCGCTTAACCGACCACTCTCCTTCGTTGTTTGCTGGTCATTAGGCTGACTAGTTTTCGGGCCATTTAACAACACTCCTCGCGTTAAAGGAGAGTGAGACGATGTAAACCAATTACCATGGAGTGAGGAACAGAACTCAATAACTTAGTAGGCTAAGCATCGCGTCTGGATCACGTCTGTCTTTCCAACCCGTGAACGCATGAACTCCTTTAACACATCCATGGCCCATGTTTGTCAGAAACAATATTCTTACAACATTTTCATTTTGATGACTGTAGTAGCCATTCATCGACTGTATTTTATAGCGTCATGAAACTAGCATAGTTCTCTTTATATGCTAAAATGACTAGCATGATCACTATTTGCACGGAGTTCTTCAAGTGCATAAGGCTTCTCGTATCTTAATGGAGCACTCAGCCCTGTTATAAAGTTCAAGTAAACCAATTTCATTCAAATCAGTGCATGATATGTCGCTTAATGGTGTTTATATTTGATCTTTGTTTGAAAGAGGAAGGAAACGGTTAACCCAAGCTATTCCCTCCTACAGAGGAGACGCACAACGGGGTTTATGAAGCGTAACTGCGTAAAACGCAATTTAGACTATTCAGGCACAGACATTTTCGTAGGCCTAATGGTTTTAAGTGAAAGATAATGCGGCGTTGGTCGACACTCAACGGACATCTACTCCTATTATATGGTATCAAACGTAATTCAACAAAGGGCTTGCAATTAAATGGTCTATAAGGACTCTCGATAGGCTGCAATAAAATGGTAAAAGCTTAAAAGTAGGTTCATTGACAGACGAATATAGCCAAATGGAAATGTCAAACAGATGGGGGAAAAAAACGGATAGCGGGAAAATAACTTAGAACGCTTGAGTAAATGTCCACCTGTTAGCTACTGCAGACTTTTTACCAACCTAACTCACAAAAATCGTGATTGATTTTGACCTTTTAAATAGGCCTACGCAGTTGTCTTCAATAGTAACAAAGTTCCTTGGAATAATTGTCCACAATTCTAAACACATTTATTGAATAAGGCAATGCCTACAGTAACACAAAAAATAATAAGATTATTGCAAGCAAAAGGCCTCAGATAAAAGTATTGACACGTCGGCCTAACAGTGTTTGACGTGAACATGTTATTTTTATTCAATCGTCCAATGTTTTCTCAGCGTTGCAATAAAAAGGTACTAAGGAACCTAAGGAGTGCCCGATACGGCACATTATTCTCCTTACTCACAAACAAAGCCGTTTCTGATAAAGTGCATATAGATGTCAAAAAGAGGGAGACATGATAAAAACTGCTTACCTACTGGCGACAGCCATAGCTTATGTAAACATTACTAACGGTTGGTAATGACAAAAGAATGCTAACGACTTTATAATTGAACTCAAACTCGTTTTAGTTTAGAATAAAAATCCTGAAAACATTTTCAAGCAACTGTGTAATTGTGTCAAATTACTACCTACAAATTACTGCACAACAATAAAATTACAAGTAGACTATACTAAATAAGTGCAATTAACTTTTTTAGGGTCTTGTAACAATTGATCAAAAAACATGTTTCTTAAAAATATATTAGAAGACTAAGGAACTCCTAATGTCCCAATATGATACAATTATTTTAACACGTAATATGAAATGGACATTAAAACACTGGACCTCAAACTGTTTACTTCCTGTTAACTGTTGACTTTACTCAACAAATCATTTACAGATATCTTAAAACCACAAACACCGCTAGTCCAACATTATTGAATATCTAAGTTGTAAAAAAAAATAGAAAGTGGAACAGTATTTATCCATGAAATGTTTATGTGCTTTCCTGGGACATAGAAGGTGAATGTTCCTCTATACCTCCTTCTCATTCCCCTGTCTCAATTAATATTTTCTTCCTCTATTTGCCAGTGAGTTGTTCAGTAAAACTTGTCCATGTGTGAGACGGAATATACCCTCCTGGAGAAACATGGCGTGAGTGAGTGAAAAGTGACGTCAGAAGTGATGGGCCCGCCCCCGAGGCGAGTCCCTGACTGGCGACCGGGAACGCTGGCGTGGGCCCTTAGGGGCGTGGCCTGACCGGGGGGAGCGGTTAGAGTGGGTGGAGGAGACACCACCGTGAGAGTCACTGCAATCCCTGGACACATAACGACTTCTCTGGGATGAAACCCCCTCAGACGGAGCCCCTCTGTGGTGGTGATCACGGCAGTCTTTCTGTTTGTCTTCTCTGTCTTTGACTTGGTAGCTGCTTTTCCTTCTCCGGTCCGCACGGTCGCCGTCGGCGGTGGGATCTGCAGGCGGGGGGGGTTCTCCTGGGGGCCGTGCTCTTTGACCTTTGATCCTCACGCGACGGCGAGCTGGAGTGGCGACGCTGTTGCGGACCGGAATTACGGAGCGTGTTGAGGAGGAAGCGCTTGTTGGTGCTGCGTAGAGGACACTTCATCCTGACAGAACGACAACATTGGCTATTATTAAGTTATGCCACGTTAGTAAAGTAACCAAGTCACGAACACAAGGACAGAAACACCCATGTGCACCGACCCTATATCTGACTGACACGAAGAAAGGTGTACAAGTTGGATAAATGTTTCCAATGGGAAAAATGTACAAACTAAATCCATTTACATTATATTTACATGTAGCCATTTAGCAGATGCTCTTATCCAGAGCGACTTACAGTAAGTACAGGGACATTCCCCCGAGGTAAGTAGGGTGAAGTGACTTGCCCAAGGACACAACATCATTTTTCACAGCCGGGGAATCGAACCAGCAACCTTCTGATTACTAGCCTGATTCCCTAACCGCTAAGCCACCTGCTTGAGTGCCATTTCCATCCCACTCACCAGCCTGCCGGGCCCATGGTCTCCGCTCGTACCCGAGCTCTGTTGGCCTCTTTCAGTAACTCCTCCACTGCCCGTCTGTCACATGAACACAACATTTACATTTATTCATTTAGCAGACGCTTTTATCCAAAGCGACTTCCAAGAGAGAGCTTTACAAAAGTGCATAGGTCACTGATCATAACAACGAGATATCCCCAACATTGCAAGTAGTCAAACATGACACACAACATGACACACAATACACTAAACGATTAGGAGAGGGACGAGCGATGGAGATATCTTCAATTGGTTAAGGAAATGCGAAGTTGGTGAGGCAGGGAGACAGAGAGCGGTAAAGCAAGAGAACTGGAAAGGGAAGGATCAGAACATGTATCAATAAATGTTACTTTAATCAAGTTGAAAACTAAATGTAGAGTGAGGCAAGGCAGACATGGGTGGAGTGTGTCATCACTAGTGTTCTTTTGCCAGTGCCAGCCTGTCCCGAGGTGACCTGAGCTGCTAGTCAACTTAGTCAAAGAAGAAAGCAACTGTTATAGCTAGCTGACCTTTGACCAAGCTTACACAAATGTGCAATGAAAACACTGGCACACGAAGCATATGTATTGCTGCCAACTTATCTGCAGGGCCATTAGCAGATAGACAACATTCTACGCACATACCCACAACATTTCCACCATTGTCATTCAAACCAGAACACGTATACACACACATACATACAAGCACACTTGTATTGCAGACTCAGTTGCCATAATACGTACTTAAATAGCTAATGTTAGCATAGCCGCTCTTATGACATACTTTTCACTACATAATCATACAGATTGTAGAATAAATAAATGCATACTTCTCCAATTCTGTATCTTCTGCCATGATATACAGCTTTCGAGAAAATACACAAAACTATGTTACAAAAAATGTGTTGGGATTTACTTCCTTGTCGCTATCTGTCAAAGCCGAGAGGGCCTTCGGAAGAGGCCTTCCTCTCTTTGCAGTGCCGTACAATCCCCCCAAAATAATTTTTTTTTCTAGCAAAAACATATTCACAGAAAGAAAAAAAAGTACATTCACCTATACAATAATAGGGTTATATTAGGGTTATTTTTGCCTCCTCAGTGCAATACGCGTTTTATATTTGAATTGTTCTGTATTTTTCTATAAGGCATTATATTGGTCACCCATAGTATTGTATGTGGTCCTCGGGCCTAGACCCCTCCTCATCTCTTTGACGGACAGCCAGAACGGAGCGATGGGCGGTACATCATCTAGAAAGACACGGGGGCGTTTACATGCGGCTGCGGAACGGTTCGTTGCGGTGATTGTGTGATTGAGGTTCCGTAGCTAATTGTCCCCTCCCGGGGCCGGAATTAACGGCACGAAGGAGAAGCCGGAGTAGGTAATGCAATGCATATATTTTGCTTGTACGTGGACAATGTCACAAAATGCAATTTTCTCTCGAAATAGCTGTTTTCCATTATTTATCCCTATCCGCGGCTCCTAGAGGTTGGGGCGAATTTGGACAACCAGACAGACACAAAGCTGGCTGGAAAATGAACAGGAAAAAACTATACATTTAGGCTATACATTGCTGTCATGTTGCCATGTTGTATTCAGACAGGACAATGGCATTCGTTTAATCCGTAATTCACTGAAGCCTGTGTCAATATTTAAAATGATGCGGATGTTTTAGCATCAATAAAATCTCTGTTTGTGTCATTGTAAGTCTGTCTGCGTTTAAATGCTGTAATTTGATATTGAATATTGGATGATTTGCGTTTGACAATGCATTTGTGAAAAACACATGCATGCTCAGTGCAGGCTACATAGCCTAACAGCTTACTAAAATGGCATTACTGGCAAAAGGATCATTTCTTACACGTTGACATGCTTCATCGATTGTTTTAGGCTGGCTTAATATTATTCATTTTGTTTCCGAATGGAACCGATGACCCCTCAGTGCGTTATGTGTATTGGGAAATAGGCTATCATCTCGACATTGACAGACACTAGGCCTTGCTGTGTATCAATAGAGAAGTCTATGGTTGCAGTGACAATAACACTGTGGTCTTGGAGCATTTGCTAAGAGACACAGTTAAAAGATGCACACAGACCAACACACAGATGAAAGATGAACAGACGTCTTGTACTGCATATAAGATACTAAACATTGCTATTCTGAAAATGCTACATGTAATGGAATCTGAATGAGCTACTATGTAGGGGTTAGATTTAAGTGCTTCTGTGACTGCAGGCTCCATATTGTAAAGTGCTGGCAGAGTGGCAAAGTAACTCATTGATTGCATACACATCAACTCAACCCAGAATATGTGTGTGTGTGTGCGCGCACGTGTGTGTGTGCGTGCACGCGTGTGTGTGCGTGCGTGCGGGAGGATGCACATCGAAGACTGTGTGTGATGATGATGTCAGAGCTTTCTTATGGGGAACAGAGGAGCCTTGTTTCCTCATGAGTAATTCATGTCCAGCTGCAGGGCAGAGAAACAGAATCAGGCAGTCACAGAGACGAGAGCAGGTACTTAAGAAGACCGGGGGGGGGTGGGGGGGAGAGAAAAGGACCCGTAGTCAAGGAGACGGAAGCAGGTTGTCACGGAGACGGGAGCAGGTAGTCATGGAGACAGGTGGCCTACACTGAGAGCACTGTGGCCATGGAAACAGCCGTCAGAAAGATGAAATGAAGGGGCGCTCTGTCGCCCTGCGACCAGCCGCGCTCGGGCGTCGAATACGTAGCGTTAGATGGAACTCTTCGCACAGCCGGCTACACGGCATTCATATCTGTTCTCTGAATGTCATGCCCCTGTGAACACGCTCCAGGTCGTCATGGAGACAGAAGCAGGCCCTGGCAGGGACAGAGTCAGGTATAGCTAGTCGCTGGTTGCTTGGCTCACGCCTGTGCCGTGTGCTAAAGTGCGCCCCCTGCTGTTCTGTGTGTTTGGGAGCTCCTCTGCGGGCGGCTCTGTGCTGAAAGACCAGGGGAGGTCTGAGAGACTTTGGATGCGAGACACAGTGGAGATTACTAGTAACACAATTCAACAGCTCTTAAGAGCACCCCAAGCCTTAGGGAATCCTGAGTGGACCGGTGTTCAAAGGAAGACAGGTAGGACATTACATTGTCAATGGAAGCTCTCCTCTTGATAGTCTTTGATGTTGACAAATGGTTAGTGAAGGGTACAAAAATTGCAAGCTTGTCTGGATATTCAGCAGCACTAAAATCAACGAGCCCGGACGAGTATATTTAGAACTGTTCTAACTCCCGTCTCTCTTTTCCTTCGGCCTTTTGTTTCTGTTCCTTTCTTGTTTTTCGAAATGCTCTAACCCTCCCTTTCTCTCAGTCCATCTCTTTATCCTTCTGCTACTCTATTTTCTTTCTCTCTTCCCTTCTTTATGGCTTTCTGCCGTCACCCCCCTCCCCTTGCACAACTTCTCTCCCACAGTCTCTACATCTCTCCTCTCATGCTCTCTTCCTCTCAGTCATGTTTTCCTCTCAGTTGCGCCTCTCTGACTCAATCCCAGATAATTCCCTCTCTGTAGGATTGGAAGATTGCAGCAGGCGAGAGCAAAAGAGAGATTACACTGCCAGATTAAAGAGCAGGAGCAGCAATGTATAATCTACACACACACACACACACACCAAACACACACGCTCTCCAATCTTCACTGTTTCTCACCTCACACACACACTGTCTGTCTCGCACACTCACGCTCACGGATGAAGCACGGAATCACTTCATGAACAGAAGCAGGCTGTACATATACAGGCATACACACTAGCACAAAAATTAGAATAATATAGTTAGTACTAGGGGTCAGGTGTCTGAGCGGTTAGGGAATCGGGCTATTAATCAGAAGGTTGTCGGTTTGACTCCTAGCTGTGCGAAATGACGTTGTGTCCTTGGGCAAGGCACTTCACCCTACTACGAGGAGAATGTCCCTGTACTTACTGTAAGTCGCTCTGGATAAGAGCGTCTGCTAAAATGACTAAATGTAAGTACTTGTATGTTCCAAGCGGTTAACCTCCTGTATCTGACTTGCAGGGAGATGTCTCTTTGGCAACTGGGGGGGCGGCTGTCCTCTGTATAACACACACATCCTCTGAGGCTTATGGGATAGGACGCCCCCCTTCCCGCCCCCCCCTACCCCCCCACCCCCCACCACCACCACAGCCTCCCCCCTGGATACAAACGTGCCAAAGCCTAGCGGTGGTGGAGGAGCCATGGGGAGCCCGGGCTGCGAGGCGGGCCCGGCCGGGCCGGTGGAGTCCGTCCTGGAAGCCATGTGTCCAGAGTGTGGGCAGATCCATCGGGCTCGGGAGAACCACCTGTACAACTACCGTCTGGAGGTGGACGACGACCTGGTGTGCCACATCTGCCTGCAGCCCCTGGTCCAGCCCCTGGACACGCCCTGCGGCCACACCTTCTGCGCCCGCTGCCTACGTAGCTTCCTGCAGGAGAGGGACTTCTGTCCCCTGGACCGAGCGAGGCTGCAGCTTCAGGCGTGCCGCAGGTCCAGCATCCTGGTCCACAAGCTGCTGGACAAGCTGTCCGTGTCGTGCCCTTTGACCCCTGCCTGCTCGCTAGGCATGCCCCGCTGTGACCTGGAGGCACACCTCAAGCACAGGTATGTGGGGTTAGGTGGCTGAGCGGTTAGGGAGTCGGGCTATGCATGCACACATAGACCGACAGTTTGTGTCCCCTCACACACACATGCAACAGAGACAGACACATGAAAGCGACATCATTTGAAAGTGACTGTAAAGGCAACTGCTCTTTCGGACAACATTGACGGTTTAACATGGACACAGTGTAGAGTAAATGATAGATTAACACACACATACACGCGTGGAAATCAAGGAACTGCATATACTGTAACAAACACATGATAACACTTCTACAAACACAAGAGACCGAAAACGTTTTCAAAATGAAGATGACACATATTTGTATGTGTGCCCAATGCCCATGTAATACCCTGTAAACCAAACCAACCTAACCCTTGTAAACCAGATATTATTATTACGGTGCAAAGAGGGCTTGTCAGAATAGTTGTGCTGGGGAAACTTGGCAGCATAACACAAATCTGAATCCTATAGGGATATACTTAGCATCAGTTTCGTCATAATCTTCACGGACTGGCTGTCGTGAGACGGCGTCGAGGATTACTTGGCCCAGCAGGTCATGTGATGAGGGATTAGTGGTTACCTGGTCATGTGTTGCCCGACAAAGACTCCATGTTCTCTGCAACCATGCTGAGCAACTTCAACTCCAGAGATCTCTTTAACCACTTCTTCTGTGAAACGGCAAAGGGCAACCGGGACCTGTGGTGAGTGCAGAGCCGACTAGACGTCAGGTGGTTTCAGTCAGTGACGTCAGGTGGTTTCAGTCGCCCCCAAACACAGCTTCAACACCCGCCCTCAGAGCGTGCATCTGGGGGGGGGATGTGGCGATTGGGTGCTTGCAGGTGCTAAGCTGGGTAGGAGTGTTTGTTAGCGTAAGTATGGCAAGAGAAGGTGTTTATGTATAAAGTCAAATATACTGTAGATATTTGTAGACATATATTATCAGCTGTGATGGGTTAAAAAGTTAAACTTTTATGGGGTTTATAGGAGTTTTAAGGAGGAGATTGAGCACTGGTGAGTTGTCAGACGGAGATTCTGCCTGGAATTCACATCGCACCAAACACTGCAGGTCAGGGAGCAGAAACTTGAATGAGATTCTCTGTGATGCACAAGTCTGTCTCTGAGAAAAGACCCTCTTCTGTTTGGACACCTGCTCGCTACTGGGTTCCCATCGTCATGGTAACAGGGGCTTTGGCAGTGTTAACAACGTTTTATAAACTGGTGGAAATTAAGGACATTTCTAGAATCTTAAAAGTTCCATATGTTATTCAGGATTTAAGAATATAACGTATATGCAATAAAGTTGTGTATTTTATAATACAAATTTGGTTTCTAGTGATGTTATACCATCAAAAGTCAAAAGGTGTGGGAACTTTCCAGCAATCAAACATCAAGTTCTCAAGGAGCTGCAGCACGGTGGCGCAGTGGTTAGCACTGTCGTCTCACAGCAAGAAGGTCCCTGGTTCGAACCCCGGTCGCTCCAGGTCCTTTCTGTGTGGAGTTTACATGTTCTCCCCGTGCCTGCGTGGGTTTCCTCCGGGTACTCCGGTTTTCCCCCCACCATCATAAAGACATGCGTATGAATGCGTATGAATGTTGAATGAATGTTGGTGGTCAGAGGGGCCGTATGGCGCTGAATGGCAGCCTCGCTTCTGCACCACCGGTATGACTGGGTCTGAATGAATACTTGACTCTGTTAGCCCTTTGAGATCTTCGGATGAAAAGGGCACTATAAATTAAATTCATTATTAATTATTCATTATTACATTAACAAGCTCAAGCTAACAAGATCTCACTAACAAGCTGTTGCTGACTCTTAAAAAGCTTTTTCTTAGGAATCTGTTTTGGACTAAGGATCCATATGAGCCCAATCTAGCCCAGCATAGCACAGCCTAGCCCAGCCTAGCCCAGCCTAGCCTAGCCTAGCGCCCAGCCTAGTCTAGCCCAGCGTAGCACAGCCGAGCCCAGTCTAGCCTAGCCTAGCCTAGCCCAGCCTAGCCCAGCGTAGCCCAGCCCTGTCCAGTCCATGATACTCCAGCCCTGCATAGTCCAACTTAATCTAGTCCTGTTCCCACTTCCAGTTGTATTACTGGGATATTTGCCGTCTAAATGTGAGCTATGTCTTCGGTAAGAACTCCCAGAGAGAGATGCCCAGATCTCGAGCAAAGTGCCGCTGCTTGTGCAGCCACCCACCCAGAGCAGTCTCCATCCAGCAGGTGCTGGATATAAGCCTTGGTAGCTGCTGGGCAGATGAAGGATCCATTAGGTCATGTTGGTGTCGACTTGTTTCCTGCTCTGTACTAGGGGAGAGATTAAGTTCCCACTGCACATGGACTCTCTCTCTCCAGACTGGAGGCCAGTAAGCCAGTGCTGGGATGAGAGGAGATCATGTGTCAATTAGCTTTCTCTCTAGGCTTTGTTTACTTTTTATGGTGTTGGTAAGACACACTTACCACCCACTAGATTACAGGACAGGAAAGTGTTCCTGATCCCACTTGATGGCCAGTGGAAGACAGGTGACCACGTGACCATGTGAAGGGCAGATCAGCTGGTCGATGAATTGGATCTGCTTTAGAAGGCATTCAGCAGTCTCTCTGTAGCTTAGGCTGGGTGATCGACCGGGAGATGGAAGAAGACAGCATGAGGTTTTTAGCTCAGATGTCTCTCATGTCGGTCTGTTTCTTTATCTCTCACTTTCTCTGTCTCTCTCACTGTCTGTCTGTATCTCCTTCTCTGTCTTCTCTCTCTCTCTCTCTCTCTCTCTCTCTCTCTCTCTCTCTCTCTCTCTCTGCTCCCTCTCATGCTGTGATCGTGCACGTCCATGCTTCACCCTGATGTCACAGCAGGTCTGTGTGATCGCCGTGATGTCACTGTGATGTCACATCGTGATGTCACTGTGTGTGCAGGTGTCCAGGTATGCGCTCTCCGCAGACGGCCGAGGAGGGTCCTCGCTGTGAGAGTAGAGAGGAGGGAGCCATGGTGATCAGCCCCCCCAGGTCCCCCCGGTCCCCCCAGACTGACCTGAGGGACAGCTCCCCCTCGCCCCCCGGGGGGCCCTCCACAGCTGGCAGCAGTGTGCCCATGTGGACCGACGAACCGGGCCTGGACAACCCCGCCTTCGAGGAGAGCACCGAGGAGGACAGTGAGTCAACTCACCGAGACTGGGGCGAGAGAGAGAGAAAGTTGTGTTTTCCTGTGAGTGACTGTGAGTGTGTTTGGTGTTTGAGAAAGAATCAGATCAGAATCAGAAGGGATTTATTGGCCATGAAAGTTTGCACAGACAAGGAATGTTGGGGAGGGATACATAAACAGAGTAATTAAATGTAGATAGTGGATACTTACGATATCTATGTTTATATAGATACTAGAGTGGAGTAAATTATAGAGATAACATATAGAGAGGAGGTGGGAGGGAGGATAGAGGAGAGAGGGTGAGAGAGAGAGCTGCGGATCGAGTGTGGTTGTCGCTTGGGCGTTTCAGCTCGTGTGGGCTGTCTCTCTCTGTTTTTCGTGCTCTTTGCTTTGTGCGCTCTCGCGGTGTGCGTGCGCGCGCTCTCTTGTTGCTGTCTCGCTGCGTTTGTTCGTGCGCGCTCGTTTGGCGTCGCTCCCGGTTTTCTCGCTCTCTCTGTTGCTCTGTCTCCGTCGCTGTGGGCTTGCTGCGGTTTCGGGCTCGCTCTTGTAAAACGTTAATGTGCATTACTGACCGTCTGCGTCTCTGTGAAGTGTGTGGTGGGGTCGTAGTGTGTCGTCCCCAGAGTGAAGCGTCCCCTCAGTAATCCTTGCATCCACTTACTACGCTCGGTTAGCTCCGCCTCCTCAGGGTGGGACTGCCCCGAGTCTCCGCCTCTCTCTGCAGAAGAAGGTATGGCATGCCTTCCTGTGTTTCATCAAGTGTTAATAAAGATCCTTGAAACGCCCTTTTTGGATGCCTGCGTGAGTGTTTTCGTTGTTAACGTGTGTGTATGTGTGTGTGTCCGTGTGTGTGTGTGTGATGTGCATGTGCATGTGCATGTGCATGTGGTGTGTGTGTATGTGTTTCTGTGTATGTGTGTATGTGTATGTGTGTGTGTGTGTGTGTATGTGTGTGTATTTGTATGTGTGTGTGTGTGTATGCGTGTATGTGTATGTGTGTGTGTGTGTGTATGTGTATGTGTATGTGTGTGTGCGTGTGTGTATGTGTATGTGTATGTGTATGTGTGTGCGTGTGTGTGTGTGTGTATGTGTGTGTGTGTGTGTGTGTGTGTGTGTGTGTGTATGTGTGTATGTGTATGTGTGTATGTGTGTGTGTGTGTGTGTGTGTGTGTGTGTCCTCCAGGCTGTGTGAAGCTGCCCTCCCTCCCTGAGGGGGAGATCACCAGCATAGAGGTGCACCGGGCCAACCCCTACGTGGAGCTGGGCATCAGCATCGTCGGGGGCAACGAGACTCCGCTCATCAACATAGTGATCCAGGAAGTGTACAGAGAAGGGGTGATCGCCCGTGACGGCGGCTGCTGGCCGGGGACCAGATCCTGCAGGTGAGGAGGGTTGTCAGGGGCGACCATGTATCCTTCCCTTTGTTGTGGAAATAACATCACACTGTTGAAATGATGAAGATGAGTAATGATTATGGATTTATTATATGGACTGCATTTATATAGCGCGTTTTTTATACCTTAGCGGCACCCAAAGCGCTTTACAATTTTGCCTCTCATTCACCCATTCATACTCACACTCACACATACCGACGGCGGCGAGCTGCCATGCAAGGCGCCGCTCTGCCCATCGGGAGCAACGTGGGGTTCAGAGTCTTGCTCAAGGATACTTCGGCACATGGCCTGGGAGTAGTCGGGGATCGAACCGCCAACCTTGCGATTAACAGACGACCCTCTCTACCCCCTGAGCCACAGCCGCCCATTATATGATTGAAAATGAAACTCATCACCTCTTTTAGTATATGCTATATTACTGGAAACCATATGTAAAGCTATGCCTCTAGTCCCCATGGCTACACCTCCTCCTCTCACCTCCGCCCTCTCCTCAGGTGAACAACGTGGACATCAGCAACGTGCCCCACAGTTTGGCCCGCTCCACCCTGGCCCGCCCCTGCACCACCCTGCAGCTGACGGTGCTACGAGAGCGTCGCTGCGCCTCCCGAGCCCCGCCCTCCTCCGGCACCACCCCGGCCGTGCCCCACGCCCCCTGCTCCACCCCCGAGGGAGCCCCCTCCAGCCCCGCCAACCTGAGGATCACCCTCCACAAGCGGGACTCGTCGGAGCAGCTGGGCATCAAGCTGGTGCGGAGGACGGACGAGTCCGGGGGTGTTTGTCCTGGACCTGCTGGAGGGGGGGGCTGGCCGCTAAGGACGGACGGCTGAGCGGGAACGACCGCGTGCTGGCCGTCAACGAGCAGGACCTGCGCCATGGCACTCCGGAACAGGCCGCTCAGATCATACAGGTGGGTCATACTGAGAGCTAGAGCCACTCCGGTATTAATATTTGTATATTGTGTATAAAGACAGGTGCAGGAAGGAAGGGGCGTCTCAGTAGATTAGGTATCAATGTAAATCAAACCAGATAGCGGTGGATTAGTGCGTGTTATCTGGACGACAGGAAGTTGTGTCATACAGTTAGTCCCGTTCTATTACCCTACAGGCCAGTGGTGAGAGAGTCCATCTGCTGATTGGACGTCCTACCAAGCAAACCCCACCCCCACCACCTAGCTCCACCTCCAGCAGAGACTACTGCCTTGACCACTTCCTCCCCAATCACCATCACCATCATAGCTCCACCCCCAGCCCTGTTCCTACCCACCTGTCACGGGCCAGCACCCACAGAGTGAGTAGAATGACTCGAGTTCTACTCTAGAACTAATGTTGCTGGGTAAGTAAGTCAATCAAATGTATAAAGCGCCTTTCAAAACCAGGTTTGCAAGGTGCCGTACAATAACGACACCGAACATAGAGATGGGAGTAGAGGAAGCAGAATAGACAAATAACACTAACCGGAACAGAATCATAAAGTCATAAAATACAATGCGATAATCGAAGTGCATGTTTTTGCACTTCCAACATGTATCTTGTCCTTCTCGGTGTGTGTGTGTGTGTGTGCGTGTGTGTGCGCGTGTGTGCGTGTGTGTAGGATCTGTCCCAGTGTGTCAGCTGTAAGGAGAAACACATCACTGTGAAGAAAGAACCTCAGGAGTCCCTGGGGATGACGGTGGCGGGGGGGGCGGGGCAGCAAGAGCGGCGAGCTGCCCATCTTTGTGACCAGCGTCCAGCCTCACGGCTGCCTGTCCAGGGACGGGCGGATCAAAAGAGGTGAGAGAGGATCATTTGCCCTGTGGGGATTTGCCATCCATAAACCCTCCATAGATAGGATTACTATCGTCTTTTGTGTTTGACCTCACCCCCCTCCTCCCCTCCTCCCTCCCTCGCTCTCCCCTGGCTCCTCCCACAAGGTGACGTCCTCCTGAGCATCAACGGGCAGGATCTCACCTACCGTAGCCACGGCGAGGCCGTGGGCACCCTGAAGGCCAGCGCGGCGTCCTGCTCCGTCCAGCTGAGGGCCCTGGAGGTCACCATGGTGGAGGAGCCGGGCCTGGGCCAGGGGCCGGAGGACCAGCTGCTGCCCCCGCGCTGCCACACTCACGACAGCGACTACGACGCCAGCTGGTCCCCCTCCTGGGTGATGTGGCTGGGCCTGCCCAGGTAAGGAGGAGGAGAGGGTCTGTCTGGTTGTTCCCATGGATGTTTTCTGTACTTATGACAGTATGTTCTTTGCTCATCTCACCTGGGCGTGTGAAGGTTGGGGGAGGAGATGTGCGTGTGTGTCTGTCAACTGAGCATGTGGACTTCCCGTAGCAATCGTGTATTTTGTCGTATATATTGTGTTTGTGAACGTGAGTGTGTAAAAAAAAAGAAAAAGGGACTGTTTATTACATAAGGTTGCTGTTCATACGGGGGATTATCTTTCTGTTTGTTTCGCCCAACTGTGATATAAACATCAACAGCTGCGGATTATCATCTGAGACCGATGTGGTTTCATGAACCCCGGTGTCCCAGTCCAACTGTCTGTCTGACGTGCAGAGGACGACCTAAGACTCTCCTCTCTCTTTCTCATGTTTACCCTCTATGTCCTCCCTACAGCTACCTCCACAGTAGTCATGAGATCGTGTTGCGTAGAAACCATCCTGGGAGTTGGGGGTTCAGCATCGTCGGGGGATTCGAGGAAAACCATGGCAACCAGGCATTCTTTATCAAGACCATTGTCCTGGGAACCCCTGCCTACTACGACGGTCGTCTCAAGTAAGTGATTGGGAATGTCAGAGATTAAAAACGCATGGCCTCTTTAATCTGTGCACTGATAAGCAGTCACTCAATAGCACAGAATTTTAACAACGACAAAACACTTTTAAAACTTACAATTGTTATTTCACTTAGCATTGTACATCGTCACTCATATAGATTCAGGTCTGAAGTACAATGTGCTACAGTTGGGTAGGGAGTCAGGTGGCTGAGAGGTTAGAGAATCGGGCTGAAGGTTCCCAGTTCGATTCCCGGCCGTGCAAAATTACCTTGCGTCCTTGGGCAAGGCACTTCACCCTACTTGCCTCGGGGGAATGTCCCTGTACTTACTGTGAGTCGCTCTGGATAAGAGCGTCTGCTAAATGACTAAATGTAAAGTTATAGCTACTATATAGTTTTGTTCTCTTTGTCCTCCAGGTGCGGTGACATGATCGTGGCCGTTAACGGGCTGTCGACAGCAGGCATGAGCCACTCTGCTCTGGTACCCATGCTGAAGGAGCAGCGGAGCCGTGTGGCTCTCACCGTGGTGTCCTGGCCGGGCAGCCTGGCCTAGCTGGACCCCAACCAGGCCCCAACAACCAGGCCCCATCGACCAGCCCCACCACACCCCAACCAGGCCCCAACAACCAGGCCCCATCGACCAGCCCCACCAGCCAGCCCCACCACATCCCAACCAGGCCCCACCGGCCAGCCCCACCACACCCCAGACCACCAAGCCAAGAATGCTCTAGATATGGAAATCTCACACCAGACCGCCAAATCAGGCTAGACTCTGTGCCATATTAGACCAACTTACAACAGGACCAAACTACATGCTCTAGACTCTGACCCAAACAGGCCAGATCCCATCAGACTGAGGCTGGACTGACTGTGCCATGCCATGGTGCATGACAGACTTCCTGCCCACCCCCCCTCACACATACTGAGACACTGCTGTGTTCATACAGTTATGCTGGCCCCTCTCCCTTGGTGCAGGGAGAGAGGGGCGTCACTGGAAGACAGTCATACGGCCGTAGTGCTTCTTTGGACTGCAATAGAAACCAGGGGTGTATTCAGGTGGACGCAACGTTCTAGAACACCAGACAAACGCACTGCATAGATCAAAGTCTATGATTTTTTTTTGGTCAAGTAGAATAATTAAAATGTATATAAACACAAACTATAACCCATGTGTATCTGCAGTATAGTACACGTTGCATCCAGCTGAATTGTCCCCAGGCCTTACTTGTCACATGCTCGGGGCTTAAACCACACCCCCAGGACACAGCCTTAGGCCTCATCACCCTGACGACCAGCCGTCCATGACGCTGGACTTTTATACGTGTGTGAATGTGTATTATGCTGTTTGTTTATTAAAGAGTTCCCACAAAAGGTCCCATGACTTATTCTACCCGTGGCCCAATTTTGTGTAAGTGCACATGCAAGAGAACCTCATTACTATACAACATGCCAGGCTGTTACTTTGCAGTAGTGAGTGTTTATTTCTATACTGTATTTAGTAAACAAAAATGATACTTTAGAACTGAAAACATGTGAATGGAACATCCACTCCTTGAAAAACACCTTCATACAGCACACTCATGTCATGGAGTGCAGTCTCCCAGACTGGCGTTGCGTAGCCTGCTAGCTAGTCCACTGGTTAGTGGCTGTGTTGATCTCCTCGCTGACTCGCTAGTCTTCTTGGCGGTGGACATCTTTTGAGGCTGTGATTTCTGCAGAAAAACCAAGGGATATGTAAACTATGAAAAAAAGCCATATTTTATTTGAATCTGGTCACCAAGGTTACCTGCTTAACCAGCTTCTTCTTTTCAGGATCATGCATCACACCGTGCCGCCTCAAACTCTCCTGAGAAAGATCGCTTTATTTCACAAAAACTTCCTACTTTTAAAAGATTTGAATTAAACCCACCCCACACACACAATAAATATAAGAGCCCACCTTCATCACAAAGCTTTTGCCACATCCTGGATGGCTACAGAGGAAGTCCTTCTTGTGCTCGTGCTCTCCGTTCACGTGGCTGTCCAGGTTGAAGCGTGTAGTGAAGCTTTTCTCACAGCCGTCATCGGAACACCTGAACAGCCGTCTTTCCCCCGAGTGGATCCACAGCTTGTGCAGGTGCAGAAACCAAGCCTCCCAGAACTGCTTGCCACAGTCGTCACATTGCAGCCGGACTGAAGAGAGAAACAGTCAGACAAGAGCTCTCACAATATGGGGACATATTTATATAGGCAGTCAAGCCATAGGTATACAGTAAACAGTAAAGTTTGTATTTGTTTTTGTTTTTTAAGTCGTTTTTGGCAAATAACAGGCAAAGTATCAAATCCCAGGAAAGCAGAACATCTATAGGTGATGCATTTCCATACCCCTGTGTTCCTTTCTGTGTTTCTGATAGTCTGTCCAGGTTTTCCCCTGGAAGACACAACCCTCTGCCTCACAAGGGTAACCTGGAATCCAAGAACACATTTAGTCATTTAGCAGACGCTCTTATCCAGAGCGACTTAAAGTAAGTACAGGGACATTCTCCCCGAGGCAAGTAGGGTGAAGTGCCTTGCCCAAGGACACAACGTCATTTTCCACGGCCGGGAATCGAACCGGCAACCTTCTGATTCTGACCCCCTAACCCCCACGACAACAACCCAATGAACACTCCAAACTCGCTCCTGCCCCCCCGGTGGTCATTATCGTATCCAAGAGTCCCACAGCCACTCACCTCTATGAACCTTCTCATGGCACTGTAGCTTCCTCGAAGTAGGGAACTCTCGCTTACAGCCCTCCACGTTGCAGCTGAGAGAGCAGAAAGATGTTAAACGTGTGGCAGATCTGTCCGCATGCAGAGAAGGCAGCGTGTCATACTCACTGAAAAGGTAGAAGCTGGGAGTGCTGCTCACACTTGTGAGTGTTCAGTTGATATTTCTTTTTGAAATCTTTCCCACAGCTCAGATGGTCACACTAAAACATAGCGGGCCATGAGCCACGTCAGTGTGAGTGACAAGTTTCCAACTCATGAGTCATCAAGAGTATTATGCTGCAGTACATTCTACACAGCATCACGAGACAGCAGAAGTGTTCATTTAACACCAGGATCATCATGTGGGATGTGTAAACTCTCAATGAGTAAAATAACACCAGTGTTAAATGAACACTGAATTTGCTGTGTAAGGAAAGATCTGGTAGGTAGTTAGGTAGGTAGGTAGACTCCCCAATGATAGAAAATGTTCCCATGTGTATTCAGAAATATACAGGAGACCAAGGTGTTGGTCTCGTTCACCTTGAAGCGTTTCTCCTGGTGCTGGTGAATCCTAGTCATGTGGTTTTTCATGCTGGCATGAGTGGTAAAGGCCTCGCGGCATCCTTCTGCCAGGCACCTGCCGAAAACAGATGGACAGTAGGGAATGGCATCGGTTGTAGGTTGAGGGTGTCACTATTCCACAGCAAGACATCATCAGTTGAAGAAGACTCGTGTTATGGAACGGGGGAAGGTCTGTGCACACAACTACATGTCACTACGGGAAATGCAAAGTTTTGAGGCTCACTTGAACGGCTTCTCTCCACTGTGGCTCAGCTGGTGTCGAGTGAGTTGATAGCGAGTACAGAAGCTCTTTTCACATGCCTCGCAAGAAAATGGTTTCTGTGTAGTTAAAATAGGAAAACGGCCATATTTACACAAGCCATCCCCTAAGGACCGACCAAGAAACCCGCGATCATATTTTATAACATTCTAACCCCGCTATCGCCATGTTCAGCTGTTTTAACTGGAGTGAAGCTGATAGTTCAATACATCTTACTCACCAGACCAGTGTGCTTGCAAAGATGGGCCTGTAACTTCCATGACTTACTAAATGTGCTCTCACAATTTACAAATGAACATGCAAATTTTCTCTGGTTTTGTAACCTTTCTCCCATCTTTAGTACTGAAAAGATGATCGTGTTATAACTTATAACCAACAACAAAACAAGGGGTAGAACGTTAAACGACCTACACCAAATGATACACCTGTAGATAATTTATTGTATTGGGTCATACCAATTAAGTTTTCTTAAGGGGTGACCATGTTGAAATTGAACAGCCTGAAGTGGGGTATGTGGAGGCAGTTCACCTCAAAAAGCTATAGCCTAATTTAATTTGACTGTTGGACCATTTTTCTTCATTTACATTTACTGGGAAAACTGGCTGCCCACCAGTTTTTATTTGATGGCCGACCCCGTCAAGGAGAGCGATCCCATTTGTGGTAGTGTTTTGATCTGTAAATAAACTATCTTTGTTGCTTTAATTATGGTTGAATGTACAGAGACTGATTTCGGTAACAAAAAGTCCTAGCCTAGGACTTGCTATCAGTTCAGTTTGATATCGTTCATTGATCATTTATATGGAATGGTTTTGTGTGTGTTTTACGGTCTACGGGCTTGCCTTACACAGTGATTGATTTGGGCTTTAAAGCTGTCAGCCATGGCTCCTTGCAGTTTCTGCCTACCGTCTGTGTGCAGTCTAAGTTTAGAGACTGTCTCTGTTCATCTCACTCACGTGGAATTTACAGCACTAGTCGCAATCTTATCAACTTCCCAATACAGTCCTGTCTGTTGTAATTTATAGAAGACTAGTCTCATTTAAAACTTGTCCTTGTGTGATCCTTTTATAACCCACATACCCTTTACAAAACTATTTCTCAATACATTCTTAGCATCCGGCTCAAATCAATATGTCTGAACGAAGTCCTTTACAATAGACCTATATATTTTTTTATTAATGTGATTAATAGATAGACATGGAGGCTATAGTTAATAATTAGCCTATTCTTTAGGACTTAGTACTAAAATAACCAGGATGGAATAGGGACTCATGAATGGCAAGGAGAGAAGTTGGCAATCCAATAGGACTATCTACCTATAGGGTAAACATTAGATACCAGCCAAATATGTCCGTGTCATGATCTCATGTGAAACCTTTGACTGACTTTTCTGAATGAGGCCTATTGAGAAGCCCAGGGTGTTACCTCTGCCCCATCCCACGCTTCGGGTCAGCAGACCTGGGTCAGTTGACATGGTTGTCAGCCTGTCTCTGTCCGGTCCCCCCCCCCACCCAGGGACTGGATCAATAGAGTGGGCTCCGTATCTGTGTATGGCCATGGTCTCTACTGATAACCACCAAGTCACATAGACAGTATCTCTCTACCTATCAGCCAGAGATTGTGTTTTTGGCCTGGGATTATCAATCTCTATTGTATGTATTCCTCACACCTGCAAACACAAACAATGTAATTTGCATTAGACATGAAGAGAACCTTAAGTCACTGGCAGTTTGTCCCTTACAGAGCAGAAGAGACTGAAGACAAATAGAACGATGGTTAGTGGAATCTCCCCACTTCCTCTGCGTGCCCCCCACTTTGCATCAGTAGATCTGTGTGTGTATGCTGTAAGTATGTGTGGTTAATGTGTGACACACGGTCGATACCACTGCTCGACGCTGCTAGGTTAGCTGACAGACTCAATCTGTGTGTGTCAAACATGTGTGATTAAGGAGCTCAAAGTGCTACACTGCTTTTGTCCACTCATCCCATCTCTCCTCCTCCCTCATTCTCTCTGAATGTTTACTTTTTTTCTCCTTCAGTGACTCCCATAGGTCAGTGCTGCAGAGGAAGGCCTATCCTGTCTTGAGAGAGTGGATTCACACACAAAATACCTTATAGGTTGACTTGGACTAGTAAGGCAGACGACAATCCATGGTTGGACTGTGAAACAGACATTCAGGAGTTTCATGCGGGATATAAAGTTCATCAGTGCCATCAACAAGTAAACATCACTCTGAACACTTACCAGGCGGATTCCCAACACCCCTGGCTGTTATCAGAGTACCATATAGGCCCACTGCAGTCTACACTGATCAATAGCGTCTTTGGCCGTCACCTGCCCTGTGATTGATGTCATTGATATGGTAGTTCTGTAAGCCCCCTGATCCTGTTGGTTCAGGTTGTTGGGCAGTGATGTATTTGACATGGGCAGACCAAAGAGGACATATAATAGAATACTGGTGTAGGGGGCTCATGGAATGATGACAGGGGTCAGGGTTCCATTAGATTTTCGGAAATATTCGAAATTCCGTTATTTTTTCTCTCTCCTCAAGCCTGTCGCTGTAATTACATTAACATTCAGTCATTTAGCAGGCGCTCTTATCCATAGCGACTTACGGTAAGTACAGGGACATTCCCCCGAGGCAAATTCGAGTGAGGTGCCTTGCCCAAGGACACAACGTCATTTTTGCACGGCCGGGAATCGAACCGGTAACCTTCAGATTACTAGCCCGATTCCCTAACCGCTCAGCCATCCGACCCCCTCATCCGTGTGGAGATTCAGCACACACCGTCTCTCCTCTCCCCAGCTGCTGCTCCTATCTCTGCAAACTGCTCCTAATTAGAGTAAATATTGAGTAAAGTACCGAGGAGGGATGAGATAACATATTTGTCAGATACCCAGTCAGCCATTCAGCCTCCACTGATTAAACAGCACACGTCAAGATAGGACAGGGGTGGTCCCTACGACACACACAATGCTCAGAGTATACCGACCTATTGCTGGACCTACCACAAGACATTACTTAAGACAAAAGTGCCACTATCCAAAGGTAACAAATAAGACACTGTAGGTAGGATGCAAGCAGCACCAATGCTGTCATTTGTACTTAATGAAACAAAGGGGAATGTTTATCGTATCATGTGTTTGATGAACAGATCCCTAAGAACTGTTCATGTTCTGCTAGTGTCTGACTTTAACCAGCTTTACACCAAGTCTGAGGAAGTTTTCCTGAACTTGTTTTGTTGGGAATGCATTTCTTGATACACACTGCCCCCTGCTGTCAAGGCAACATAACAGTAATTCTGCCACAAGGGTAAAATAATCACCTAATCGTATTACTCTCATGCATCACAGGAGTAGGAAATGTAATCGTCATGACTAGATGAAGGGCAAATCTAACTCATCACTGAGAGATGAGGGTCTGTCATGGTAGAGGTGAGTCACTACTGATGTATGAGCGCCCTGCTTAAAGCATGGCACTACCCTGGCACTTTCCTCCAGTCTTCATGGCACTTTCCTCCAGTTCATTCATAAAACTATGATAGCCATACTCATTCATTAATACTCAATGAAAGGGTATATGTGGGGTGCTTTGAACTTCTCAGCAGTTGTGCTGGTTGCTCTCAGATCGCCGGTGAAATAGAATTGGCATTTAATTTCACATCACTTTTCATGATCAAAGGAGGTAAATCATCACTGAGCAACAGCACAAACGGCTAGTTCACCCAGCACCACAACCCCAGACCGTACTAAAGACACAAGAAGAGAAGGGCACATTGATCCAGACCAGGTGTGTGTGTGTATAAAGACAAGAGCACATGTATCCAGACCAGGTGTGTGTATAAACAGTTTTATTTGGTCAGCGTATCTATGCCATGAACTCGTAGGGGATGGGCTCCAGGAGCTGGGGCTCGTTGTTCTTGGTGCTGACGAAGTGGGCGTTACGGGGAGCCTCGGGCTAGGAGAGGAGGAACACACACATGAGATGATCCATTCAACAATCAATAGAAGAAGGGGGTGGCATTTCCACGAAAAGGTTAACTATGACCCTCCAGTATGGAATGCGCGGATCATTGAATTAGCATTTTGATTCGAGAGCTCTACGGTGTACATTCCTAGCCACAAGAGTTGAAACGGTGTCGTCCCTGGGCTCTAAACTGCAATACTAATCAAATTAATCTCTCTTCCCTTGAATATATGTCATTCCGTCTCCACAACTCTAAATCATGTTCAACTGCAGGGGGACAGAGAACCAACTTTTTTTATTTGGGAGGCTGAAACAAATACAGTCCCCCTCTTCACATACCTGGCGTTTCAGCTCCACCCATGTTCCCGCCTGTTTCGCCTCCATCTTCAGCTTCTCGTTCTCCTTGACGCGCTGCAGGAAGCTGTCCCTGCTCTTAGAGTGCTTCACGTGCTCAATACGCACATTGATCCTCTTGGCCAGGATCTTGCCCCTGAACACAGAACGAACAGCGATGGTGAGTTAGGGTAAACAAACACGGGTCTCTCCAAAACATCTGGTGGAGGACAATGTGAAGCAGTCTAAGCTATAAGTGATTTGTCTCCTTGTGAACAACCCAGGCACCTAAACCAGGTGAAAAACAGGGGTGTCTAAGGAGGGATTTTGTCCCCCATATGAATGACCACTTCAGACACAGAGAAGCCCTGGTGGCAAAGTGAAGATGGGGTTCTCAGGCATGTTCCTGGTTTAATTACAATGTTAGTCAATCTAACCAATGTTGAACTAAAATTATATTGATTTTCCCTTCCCCTGGTTTCATTGTACTTACTTAACCTGCTTGTTTACAATGATGCCCACAGCGTGCTGGGTTACATTGTAGACCCTGCCTGTTTTGCCGTGGTAACACTTATGAGGCATTCCCTTCTGGATCGTTCCTGTCCCCTGGAGAAAAGAAAAACATTTGACTTGTACAGGAGCAATACTTAAAACTGTCAATGGTCACGCATAATCCAAGTTAAATAGGACGGTTTAAAAACTCAAATCATTTCTCCATTCAAAAACGACATTTAAACCTGCTCATACCTTGATATCGACAATATCACCCTTCCTGTAAATGCGCATGTACGTGGACAGCGGAATTGGGCCTGAAGAAGAAGGACAGTGTAAAGATCTCCGTTTTTTTTTACAAGCCAGTATCACATGTAGCTGTAATAATCAGTATTTTAGGATGCAACACTCACCATGCTTGCGGAATTGCCTGCTGAACATGTACCTCGTCCCCCTCCTCTTGCCTCTGGTGTTCGTCATGATGATGCCTTAATACTGAGAAAGAAATGTAGAGTTGGGTCAGACTACCGAATATTGTAAAGGCGACTACCGACAACGGGCAATCATTAAAAAAGCCGGTTATTTGCACTACGACGTCTTCGAATATCCAGTCATTAGTAAACGCACAAATTAACAATTAGTACTGAATATCACAATGACGTTCGCAGTGTGCATCGTCACTCCTAACTGATCATTTCGAGTTGGAATAAGCATTGGGCTAGCTAACTATTCAGCCATCGCTGCCTACCGTCCTGGCTTTCTTACATTCCCTGGGCCCACATGGGAAGCCACGCTACTCTCCCCACTCGATCTTCATGTAATTATGTGATATTGCGACGTACTACGAAGACCAGTTTCACTACACTGATGTAAATAGCATTTTAAAACGCTTATAACAACTACTTACTGTGCAATTAGAATGGAATTTAACGTCTAAATGACTTTAAAAAGCGGAGCACATCTTACCCCCGTTCGCTTTCAAGATGGCGGGTACGGCGGAAAGAGAGAATAGAGAGGCAGGAAGTCGTCTTCTGAAATACATTTTAGGAGTACGTTCAGGTCGCCTGAGCAAAATGCTGAAATAGAAAACACAGATCTAAGGTCTGTTTCGATTTGTATCATGGTGCGCAGTGCACGGAACAGGGACCGGATACGCTGTTCTCAAATCAGATATCAACTGCTTAATTTTGTACCGTTTTTTTATTTGGTTTGTTGACGACTTCAAGAATGTCTCAGCTGTTGCGCAAATCAGTCTTTGTAGCCTACCTGGGAAGTTCTAGTGCTGGCATTAATAATCAAATTGACGGGGCGGAGGGGCAATTTGTTTTGTAGACAGTAACCACGTATGTAGTTCTGTGTCACAGCCATTTCATTGTAATATAACGTGGATAATCCCAAACATTACATTTTGTTCCTAGGATTGTGTAGTTTGTATGATGGTACACACATAGGAGTCGAATAAAGCTCTTCCTGCACGGCGCTAAGACCAAGGGGAGCTTCTATCGCCAAATCCAGCAGTGCACTCACGAGGGAGTCCTCCTCGTCTCCGAGCGGTGATTGGGTGGAAGATGGCGCTGGGCGAATGGAAATCCTAATGACAGTTTCCAAATTTGCCTCTTTTTGTACCATGGTGAGTAGATGACATTTTCTTACGAATTGTAAACTGACCATAGGGTCATAAGACACTCGCTAATGTATTATTATTAGCCTGGGTGACATAGAAACGTTGTCAAAATCGTGCTCTCCCGTTGTTAGCCAAGCAAGACAGTCAGTTTTCTTTTGCTCGCGCCCACTCTGATGACACTCTTGTTTTTCGCCTCACGTTATTAGCAAACGTTTGCAGTTGTCATACTAGGCCCGTTTTTAAAAATGCGAATCTGGTGCTATAGTAAACGTACCATGAGCAGCGATTCATTTGGGAACTTGATAAATTACAGTGTTAATGCTTATGCCCATCTTAATTCTGCACTGACCCATTGACCGCACTGCATTGCTCTGCTGCGGCTTTTCTGCACCTGGCAGAATCGCGTCTGCCCCCGCTTGTAGATGGCTAGTACTTAGCTAGCTAGCTAGATAAACAATGTTTTTAATGAGTCGTTCGATTTGAGAGACTCAGTTCACCCCAAACCTCGGCTTGTGGCCTGTGTCAGGCTCCACGGAAGAAAGTGAAACATTGTTTTAACAAATGTAGCTATCACTATCCCCCTCTCTTCAGGTAGCTGGCTTGCAAGATCACGATGACTAAGTTAGCCTTAAACCACAAAGCTAGCTATCTGGCTTTTCGGTCACAGTTGCTAGCTTCTGTGATTTGGTTATTACGACTTCGATTTATACAATTAATCAAGCTACCTCAAATACCTCGTAAGCGCTGGCTATTTATAGAATTCACAACCCTTTCACAAGCGCAGAAAATTACTAGCTAATGTACGTGACCAGCTGCGCAACTCTCTTGGCAGGTAGATTATCGAGTCCTTCTTGCCAGGGTTAGGGTTTGGGTTAGTTGGTTAGGGTAGTTGGGTTAATCGCGACGTCCAATTCGACAGTTCTTTATCCCAAATTAGTTTTGAATTAGCTTCTTTCGTTGATGTGTGAAGGTGAAATAAACTTCCCTACCGGTAGTAAGAGGCAGGGCAGTAGGCCCGATTCAGGTTATAGTACACTACGGGTGTGGAAACTAAAATCTGTTAATTTAGCCGACGCACAAAAGTCACCATATAATAGATGTGAGGGACGAACTTTTGGTGTGGTTGAATCATGTGTAATTTATTACTACTTGTATTCCAGGGCGCCAATGCCTCCGCTTTGGAGAAAGAGATTGGCTCAGAGCAGTTTCCAGTCAATGAGCACTACTTCGGATTGGTCAATGTAAGCAAACATGGCATTAAAATAGTAAAGTGTATGATTATAGTTCATACTACAAAAAAAAATGCTTGTTAATATTATACAAACTGCAATAATCCACCCACTCCGACTCTTGCTCGATCCTGTGTTTACATGTGTGTGTGTTTTGCCCCCCATCTAGTTTGGCAACACCTGTTACTGTAACTCGGTGCTCCAAGCCCTTGTACTTCTGCCGTCCATTCCGGGAGAAGATCTTGGCGTATCGCAGCCAACCGCGTCGTAAAGAGAACCTGCTCTCCTGCCTGGCAGACCTGTTTCACAGCATTGCCAACCAGAAGAGGAAGGTGGGGGTCATCCCTCCAAAGAAGTTCATTACACGACTACGCAAGGAGAATGGTGAGAGGGGGGAAGAGGGAGAGGGGGGGGGAAGAGGGAGGTCAGGGTTTTTGTGGTGGGTAAAGGGTCGAGAATGGCTGAGGGAGGAATATCTGAGGTTTGTGATGTGCAGGTTTCAGAAAAGGGGAAGCAAGACTCCTAAGTAAGAGGATGTGATGGACTAGAATAAACTTGACGTCTCAAAAATCATTCTCGCTTCCTCTCCACACCTCGCCCTTGTCTGTCTGTGTCTGTCCCCCTCCTCCCTCCCCTCCCTCCCCCGCAGAGCTGTTTGATAACTACATGCAGCAGGATGCCCACGAGTTCCTCAACTACCTGCTGAACACCATCGCCGACCTGCTGCAGGAGGAGAGGAAGCAGGACAAGCAGAATGGTCGCCTTGCCAACGGAACGCTGGACTCTCAGAACAACAACAGCAACGCGGCGCCCGCCCCGACCTGGGTCCACGAGATCTTCCAAGGCACGCTGACCAATGAGACGCGTTGCCTCACTTGCGAAACAGTAAGCCACGCCCACCCACCCTGTGTGTTTCCATCTGCTGTCTCCATTTAGTTAGTGGGAAGTGTTGTTGTTTCTTTATGGCACCGTGTCTATTTTGGCATTTCCCAGATGTACTCTTGTTCTTCTTCTCCCTGTCAGATTAGCAGCAAAGATGAGGATTTTCTGGACCTGTCAGTGGATGTCGAACAGAACACCTCCATTACACACTGCCTTAGGTAACAACAACAACACCTCGTCAGGGTGTCACCCTCCCAAACACCCTCACTGCATACTAATATCCTCACAGAGCTCAACATAACACTAATGAACTCTCTCTGTGATTCTCTGTGCTCCTGTCTGTAGAGGTTTCAGCAACACGGAGACTCTGTGCAGTGAGTATAAGTACTACTGTGAAGAATGTAGAAGCAAACAGGAGGCTCACAAAAGGTCAGTTGACACCAGGGGCGTCTGGGTAGACTGTGCATGTCTTGTGGCTGAGCGGTTAGGGAATCGGGCTACCAATCAGAAGTTTGCCGGTTCGATTCCCGATGTTAAAAAAATGAAGTTGTGTCCCTGGGCAAGGCACTTCACCCTACTTGTCTCCGGGGGGGGAATGTCCCTGTACTTACTGTAAGTCGCTCTGGATAAGAGCGTCTGCTTAATGACTAAATGTCTCCCCGGTCCCCTGCTAGGATGAGAGTGAAGAAGCTGCCTATGATCCTGGCCCTGCATCTGAAGCGCTTCAAGTACATGGAGCAGCTGCAGCGCTACACCAAACTGTCCTATCGCGTCGTCTTCCCACTCGAGCTCCGCCTCTTCAACACCTCTGGAGACGCCACCAATCCAGAGAGGCTGTACGACCTTGTCGCAGTCGTGGTGCATTGTGGGAGGTGGGTTGGATTGCTGTTTTTTTTAACACTGTGGCTAGTACACATATCTGAAGCTTTTTTTTTGTTGTTATTTAATGGTTGTCGTTGGTTTCGGTTATTGTCGTCGTTTGATGATTTGAAAAGGTATTGGCAGTTTAGGAGTCTCTTTTTTCCTTTCTGCTGTCACTGATATTGCAGGACGCTGAAGGTGAAACGCAATGTGGTGTCTAACTGGCCTCTATATAGAGATGACCACAAATAGACTGTCTGCCTTTTTACTCTTTCTCATTCCAAATGAATGACATTTCAATGTCAAGGTAGTTCAGGTTGCCCACAGACTTTAGAGTATTCTGTATTCTGAGTGTCTCTCTCTCTCTCTGTCTCTCTCTTCCTCTCTCTCTGCCTCTCTCTGCCTCTCTCTCTCTCTCTCTGCCTCTCTCTCTCTCTCTCTCTCTCTCTCTCTCTCTCTCTCTGCAGCGGTCCAAACCGAGGGCACTACATCGCCATCGTAAAGAGTCACGACTTCTGGCTGCTGTTTGACGATGACATCGTAGAGGTGAGTTAATGTTAATCCGTTTCTCTAATGTTCTATTCCTAGATTAAAGAGTAATACAACAAAAAAATCTATAAGAAGTTTGTTAGTTCAGTGTAAAGCCACATGACTGCGAGGGATTCTGGCCAGCACCAGATCTCTGAAGGCTTACAGCTGTGTCTGTCGTAAACGATGGAGTAGTGTCTGATGTTAGTGTATATGTACCGTGTGTTCCTCTACCTCTTCTCTACGACCTTGTACGATGTCCATGTGACCTTGTACGATGTCCATGTGACCTTGTACGATGTCCATGTGACCTTGTACGATGTCCATGTGACCTTGTACGATGTGTCTGAACCTTGCTGAGCGGTGTCCCCTTTCTCCCTTGGTAGAAAATCGATGCTCAAGCCATAGAGGAGTTCTACGGGCTGACCTCTGAGATCTCCAAGAACTCCGAGTCTGGATACATCCTGTTCTACCAGTCCAGAGACTGAACCTGGAGGAGAGAGCCTCCGTTGGCCAGCCGGAGACGAAAACATAAAAATATAAAAAAACAGCTTTGTACCCCAGCTGGAGGTGGAGGGTCCATGCAGCCCTTATGGTGTCATACCTGCACAGGTAATATTCAGACCTGCACAGGTAATATTCAGACCTACACAGGTAATATTCAGACCTGCACAGGTAATATTCAGACCTGCACAGGTGTTATTCAGACCTGCACAGGTGTTATTCAGACCTGCACAGGTGTTATTCAGACCTGCACAGGTGTTATTCAGACCTGTGCATCAGAAAGAGACCCTGCAGCCCAGCCTCAGACCAAACCTGCACCCCTACACCACCCACCCCACCCACCTGCCTGCCCCCGCCCCTAACCCCTCCCGCATCCATCACCTGGCCGGAGATGGGGCTGCAGGGGGGGGACGAGTGGTGTCGAGGTTGAGTTGACAGCGTCAAGGTGTCGTCAGAGTTTAAAGACGTATACAAAGAGGGTTGTACAGAGGCTGTGTGAATGATGCTCTGGTTTTAGCATGGGGGGGGGGAGGGGGGCTTGGGGGGGGGTATTTAACGATTCATATGTTGTACTATTGACCAGGTGTCTGCACTCCCACACACTGTAACTCTGCAATGCTACCTGGGGCTCAGACCTGTGGACTGGATAGAGGGAGAGGGGGTGGAGAGGGGGAGGAGAGGGGGAGGAGAGGGGGTGGAGAGGGGGTGGAGAGGGGGAGGAGAGGGGGGTGGAGAGGGGGAGGAGAGGGGGAGGAGAGGGGGTGGAGAGGGGTGGAGAGGGGGTGGAGAGGGGGAGGAGAGGAGGTGGAGAGGGGGATGGAGAGGGGGTGGAGAGGGGTGAGGAGAGGAGGTGGAGAGGGGGATGGAGAGGGGGAGCCTGTGTGTGGAGTATAGAACATTGCAGGTTGTGTATTTCTACAGTGTACAGAATGGTATTTGTATAAATATTGCAAGAAAAGATATTATCATAGGAAAATGTTGGAACCTGATGAGAAGACGTATTGACACTATGGTGCACTTTTGATACCGTTTTGTAGATGTTGGCAAGTTAATGTGAGGGTTTGCTCGAAACAGCCTATTGTGAAATCCTTTTCTGTTTTAAAGAAAAATAAATATAAACAGATGCATATAACACATTGTATTTTGTCTTTTGTTGTCGTCAGACCGGAAACGTACAGTCTGATGATTCACCTAGGAAACACAAAATAGAAAAATCTTTATCATTTGTGCTCGTACGCGCGTGTGGGTTCTGACGATGACTCATACAAGCTCAACATTGCCCCGCAGTGGAGTTAATCAGCAACGACACCTTACTGCATTGTGATTTTAAAATTATATTTAGACTCGGACATAATACTTCCGCGAAGGTACTGAAACAATCGAACTTCTAATAATTCAATTTATATTTGTCATCTGTGGGTCAACTGTTTTTAGCTAAGCATGTGTGACATTCAGTCAGTTTAATTTCCTTTCATTAACGTGCCATGTAAGTTAAAGCATTTTGTTACATTGAGAAAAATATATGGGTATAGACTGAAGATGATGGACAGAAGAGGGATATGTAAGGGAGTGGATGTGGGTGACACAGATCATGGTACCTGTTAATAGAACAGACTGGACCAGAATAGCTGAACGTCTCAGGGGAGAACGGATGAAAAAAGACGTGAAAACTAACAGCATCACTGCAACGGCGGTTTTAATACACAAGCTGCAATACAAAACGAAAGCACTGACTCCATATAGTGCCAATAACGTGTGGTCAAGTTCATATTTACTTAATGATTTGCACCTGTACCCAATATAACGCGCGCGCTAAAGCACGTGCAGTAGTGCATCTATAGGCTAATGTCTTTGCCCTTGAGAGCATGCAGACAGTTGAGAATTGGTATTGAGCTGTTGTCCTCCGAGACGGGTTGTTGTTCAATACAAGCCCGTCTTCAAGTCTGGCCCTGGGACCCACCCCCCCCACCCTCCCCTCACCAGTCACCCCAACACCTCCTCCCGCTGCTGCTCTCCTCGCTGCCTCTTCTTGCACAGCCGCAGTCCAAAGCGATGCTCTATTGAATGGAAAAACCGTTCTGCTTTTCTTGTTCCATCACCGCTTCAGAGAAAAGCAACACCCCGGTGTTGAATCTAGCACCTGGTGCCGCACCTGCCGCCATCATTAACTAACTAACAAGAACATGATAACACAGGGTTGTCCTTCTATCTAGACGGGCGTCTTACCTCAGTTTTAAGGTAGGCAAATTCATCTTTGAGTGTGACGTTGGCTGAATGTGATGTGAATATGGACTGCGCTGAAAGAAAGCTTCTTTTTCAATCAAGTACTTCTTTTGATTTTTTTGTATCTTAATGATTGTTCTTGTGATATAATTTTCTTATAGGCTATCACATATACATTCAGAAATTAACCATAGAACCAAAAACAGCTGTTTATTGTATTCAATAGTCTTCGAGTCCAAGAAACAGCAGTCGCGCGTGAATTAAAGATGTGAAATATTACCGGCCGGTACCGGTAAGAGGTTATTAATATCCATCCTCAGGCAATCGGTGGCATAATGCCACAACACCTGCATTCATTAAATAATCACAAGAAGGCTGTGGCGGTTTTCTCTCAGTATATGGTACATCATGAGTCAAGGCTTTATGTTTTGGTAATAATAATTTAAAAATCCACAATGTATTTTAAAATTAGGACATTAATATGCACGGAGGATGTTGTTTCAACATCCTGTTCATATGAGTCAGTTTTTGAGGCCTCAAAGCATGAAGCACCAGTTGAAATACGATTGTATGTGGGTAGCCACAGATGGCGATGGCCTCTGACTATTATGAATAAAGTCTGTTCTTATGAGGACATGATGCGTGTTTCTCTTGGAGACGTGTGAGAGCAGAGCTGTAGTTTCTGTCGTTTGTCCTCGACAGGCTTAGGTAAACAGAGTTCAGACCTTTGCTCCTTTTGTTTTAAACTGTGCTGACCTCTCATTGTGTTGAGTGCCATGCCAGACAACGGGAGCAGTTATAGGTGTAAATCAATTTGTAACTTCCAAAACAGTGCAGGGTTATAGGGTTAGTGTTAGTTTCCCAAACTTAAACCTCTAGACGAAAAAAACCTAAACAGAGATTACCCCAATAGTTTGAATCTCTGGAAAAAGAAAAAGGAGGGAATGTTTAAAAAACACAACCACATTAACTCAGAAATGTGCATGAATTTGTACCTTATCACAATGTCTGCACTTAACATTTATCTTCAGACGGGAGGTACAATGAGTGAGGAGCCGCCAGTCACCCCGAGCTGGCTGACCCCTGACCCCACGGGGTGGGCTAGCAGTGGCGGGGGTCCACTAGACAACACAACCACGGGGACCTTCTCACCAGTAGACTCCAGCCAGCTCCCTCTCCTGGTCAACCCCTGGGACATCGTGCTGTGCTCCTCAGGGACGCTCATCGCCTGCGAGAACGCTCTGGTGGTCCTGGTGATCTGGCAGAACTCTTCCCTGCGAGCGCCCATGTTCCTGCTGATCGGCAGCCTGGCCCTGGCCGACCTGCTGGCCGGTCTAGGCCTTGTGCTCCACTTCACCTGTGCCTACCTGCTGCAGTCCGACTCGGCCCAGCTGCTCACCGTGGGCCTGGTGGTGGCCTCCTTCTCCGCCTCCGTCTTCAGCCTGCTGGCCATCACCATCGACCGCTACCTGTCTCTGTACTACGCTCTCACCTACAACTCGGAGCGCACGGCGGCGTTCACCTACACCATGCTCGTGCTGCTGTGGGGGCTGTCCCTCTGCCTGGGCCTACTGCCCGTCACGGGGGTCAACTGTCTGGACGAGGAGTCCACCTGTAGCGTGGTGAGACCGCTGACCAAGAACAACGTGGCGGTGCTCTCCGTCTCCTTCCTGTTCCTGTTCGGCCTCATGCTGCAGCTGTACGTGCAGATCTGCAAGATCGTCATGCGGCACGCGCACCAGATCGCCCTGCAGCATCACTTCCTGGCGGCCACGCCCCACTACGTCACCACCAGGAAGGGCGTGTCCACGCTGGCCATCATCCTGGGCACCTTCGCCGCCTGCTGGATGCCCTTCACGGTCTACTCGCTCATCGCAGACTACACGTACCCGCCTCTCTACACCTACGCCACCCTGGTGCCCGCCACCTACAACTCCGTCATCAACCCCGTCATCTACGCCTTCCGGAACCAGGAGATCCAGAAGGCCCTGTGGCTGGTGTGCTGCGGGTGTGTGCCGGCTAGCGTGGCCCACCGGGCACGGACCCCCAGTGACGTCTGACCCTGGTGGGGAGGCAGGTGCCCGAGGCAGGTGCCCTGGATGTTGGCTGCTACACGGCTCTGTGGGGAGGCCAGTTCAAGCAGCAGCAGCAGCAACAGAAGGTGGAGGGGTAGGGGGTCATTTGCATGGCTCTGTGTCGAGGGGCTTGTTTCAGCCACAGTATTACAGCTCAGGCAACTGAAAGGAGCTGTGAAGTCTTATCAATGGACTGGCTGGATGGCTGCTGGCAGTATTTGTTTATGCTCCACAACGTGCAACGTGTCTCAGTGTCTTCCCCCCTATGAAATATATACGTAGCTGCCACTCAACGCGTTCCATCCCTCGTGCCCCAGCTGGTCCAGACCGAGCCACGCCCTGGTCTGCCGATGGCGCTGGGACAAGTGGATGCGTCGCTTGGCAGGCAACAGCTGTACATAGAATGTCAATACGGTTTTAGCATTCTAGAGCTTTTGTTGATGTGAGCTTTTCTATCTTCAAACGAGAGGAGATTATTATTATTATTAGACTATTCAAAATGTGCCACAGTGCGTGCGTGTGTAAACGAGCACGGCAGATTAAGAGCTCACGTGTTTGTGCTAATGTGTCGCATGGGCAGAGAAAAGAGAGATGGGCGGCCAACAAAGATGCAGCCATTTCCACAATGAAGGCCGGCTGGCTGTGGCTGGAGCATCGCGTCTCGCTGCACTCTGAACGTGCGTGGAAAGCTAAACAACCACAGAGAGCTAAAAATAGCTCGGGCGCTCCGCGCGCCTTGCGTCCTCCACAGACACGGAGGAAAGAAATCAAGCCGGAGCGCGCGTCTCCCCCCACCATCTCTCTTCATTTTAAAATTTGCTTTAAAAACCCACACCCTGGAGCGTTTGCGAATGTATGATACTGTTTTCCTTGCCAGTTGTGTAAGGTGAAAACTAAGCCTGCCGATATTCACCGATCGATGCCCCCAACGCGCGCAATTAACCCCCCTCTATTGCCTTTGGATTATTACAATGTGTGATGATGTAATGCTATTTTATCACCCCTCCGCCATTTTTGTCATTGCATGAACCAGGCCTCACGTGTTTAGCGTTCACTTGAATGTAAGGGATTATGAAAGGACTCGAGCTAAGTGCTCGTGCCCACTGGCTTGGAAAACGTTGGGAGTTGGATGTAGGGCCTATTTTCATTCGCCCGTTTTTTTTTCACTCATTAGGCTTGAAATGACCCAGTGGTCTGCCTGTCTGGACGTTTGTAATGCAGCAGTGGGCTCTGTTTCACAGCTCTGCATTCGTTTTTAAATGTTTATTGTTATGATCACATGATCACATTATCAGCTTCTCTGTACCTCATATGTCTTGCAAAAAAAACAACCTGAGCTACAATCATCAATGGATGCTAAACCAATCAGAGTGAAATGACTGCTATACCAATGTGCTGCAAAGTGTATCCTATTAGATGAACCCTGCCCGACCCCACCCCACTCAGCAAACCATGTGAACACAGCTGGGTATCCCAGGACGACCAGGAGGACGCAGCCCGTTTGATTGGACGGGACAGCCAGTGAAACGTTCCTTTCTTCCTGCTCTGACTCTGACTTCCTTCTTGCCTCATCTTACCTCTAGTGCATCAGGTAACTTCCTGTCCCTCCAGAGTTCCAATGTGGAAGCCTGGTGTTCCTTCCTGTCCCTCCAGAGTTCCAATGTGGAAGCCTGGTGTTCCTTCCTGTCCCTCCAGAGTTCCAATATGGAAGCCTGGTGTTCCTTCCTGTCCCTCCAGAGTTCCAATGTGGAAGCCTGGTGTTCCTTCCTGTCCCTCCAGAGTTCCAATGTGGAAGCCTGGTGTTTTCTCTCTTAATCCTAGTACACACCCTTCAACGTCCACACGACCAGACCACAGTGTTGGTCAACCTGAGCCACAGGAACCCTGCACCTAACTGGGAACCATCTCCCAGGAAACCATCTCCCAGGAAACCATCTCCCAGGAAACCAGGGTTGGGGGGGATTGAAGGCGATGTGCAGACCAGTGAATCTGTGCTCGTCCAGAGGACACCCTCATTCTGCCAGATCATATCAGTGATTAGCAATAACTAGCCTGGCCGCTAGTTATTATCCATCTGATGGAAAGCAATACTCAAACAGCAATAACTGTCTCCCCACACCCTGCAACATGACCACCTCCTGCAAATGAAATACGTCAACAACCATATTCCTGACACACCCACAAGGATGCCTAATAACGTCTTACATACGACCATTCAGAGCTAAAAACTCCTATTTCTAGGACCTATAGACCGCAGGACCTTTCCAAATGGGATTCAAGGGACTGTATCACTTTGTTGACTGCCATTATTACATGTTATCATGATTCACTATGATGTCACTGCCTCATTGTCCTCCAATAAGTATTCTCTATGACCAGGCTTCAGTCATTCCTAGTATCTGACAATGGTTTTCCGTTGCATCGGCCTTTGTGAGAATAAGAAGTGTTTTTGTGTGTTGTATTCTGAAGTGTCTGTGAGTTTGTGAATAAGGACAACTTTTGTGTGTACACTGCAGTATGAGTTGCATGGTGTCTGAGTGTGTGCATGTGTGTGTGTGTGTGTGTGTTTGTAATCAGTAGCTGCACGTCCATCACCGGACAGATCTGAGGAAGGACTTCCTGTATGACCCCGTGACCTTATAGGGGTTTGGCTTCCTGTCTTCCCAGTGTACTGAGAGCTTCTGGCTCGTAGGACTAGACGAAGAGGGATTTAAACACACAATTGACTTTCCAGGAGCATTCCAGCACTTCAAGCCAAAACTGAAGTGCAGATAAAAGCCATGCTGAAATGTCAAAACCTATGTGTCCGTATTTCTCCTTCTCCCTTCTATTCCCTAACTCCTTGAGAGTAATTTACCCCTATGAATAATTTGTTTTGTTCCATTGATTTTAAACCCTGCCCCCACACAATTGTACCCGAATTATTCTAGATTTAATCTGGGATTCTATTGCCTCACTTGGATATAGTAGTATTCAAGACGATTGTTTATTTGGTTTATCTATGGCATGCTAATGTTGAGGGTCATTATGACCTCATGCATGGTGCTACCCAAGTGGAAGTCTTTAAGTCATGATGAACCAACCCTAAATCCTGACATGCCACATTAAGCAAAGAGCAGGATCGACACGGCAGGTTCGCCTGATGTACATTCTAAGACCACTTAAACTTGTTAAATAATACAGTGCTTACTCTGTGCGCGAGGGAAAAAGCCAGCGTCACTACCTGATGAAGTTTTACAGACGAAAATTGTATGAAAGGGCGAGGAGAACTATTAGCCTAGCTCGTAGCTCTAGCTCGTAGCTTGTAGATGTGGGAGAAGAGGAGGATAAATCCATGTGGAACTAGGTCTACTCTGATGGAGAAATAGTGTATTCGACAGTCTACAACAGTGTTGTCAGCAACAACATTTTGAAAGAGCTTTAGTGAGCTCTCCTGCATAATAATAAGGGCTTCACAACCTCTAGTAGAAAAAAATGACCACTCTTGTGTAGATATGGAACAATTATTATCTATTACTCAATGTTGAACAACTGTGCACTGTAAACGCACACATGAATATCATATTGATTGTACAGAAGAAAGAGGTATTATGTGGGATTAATAATTGACTTAGTGTTGAAGGAGACATCACAGGGACGGTGTCTCTGACCAGAGCTAAATACCAGACTGCAAGTCAAAGGCCTCAGAATGTGTGTGTGTGGTTGGGGGTGTGTGTGTGGTTGGGGGTGGGGAGAAAAGACCAGTAGAATAACAGCATCTTGTCTAGGCGTATGCATAGTGTTAAATGTGAAATGCACTTTATTTTTTGATGAAAAATGGCACAAGAAATTATGTATCTGCAAAATGAAAACTAAACGATAATCAACATGCACTAAACTTAACTGAGATATTGTAAAACATTGTGTGAACGTGGTGTATATTTTTCCAAAGTGTTAGTGGTACTTTTTATTGCTTTGGTTAGTTTCTTGAATTGAGAGATCTTGTTAATTTTGTATTAAAAGAATGTGCTGTGCATTGAAAAAAAACACATCTCTGAGTTGATTGTTTTGTTTATACACTGGCTTATGGCCTCCCCCCTGGTTCTCAGTTGCCCTGGCAACCCTCTCCTCAGCTGTACCGTTACCGTGGAAACTGCGTCTCAGCGTCAGGGCTGAGTCGTTCCTATGACGATGATGGAACAAAAAGGAGGCGCAGACACAGATCTGTGATGGTGTTTGTTTATTCTTCACAGGGGTCAAATGTCACTGAGCTCACATCAAAATAGCCATGGTAACCCCCCGTCCAATCAGCAGCCTCCTTCCATCTCTGCCAGGCACCTTCTGAGCAGATCACACACTCGTCTGACGGTTCTCAGTCATATCCTGTAATCACTCCCCCTCCGGTCAGAGACGTGTGATGTCAGACCGCTCGACCACGCCCCTATAGGACACGCCCCCTCAGGACACGCCCAGCCCCAGTTCCTGTTCACAGTTTAGAGCGACGAACAGACCTAACGCCCGTTAAGTTCCAGTTGCTAGGATCTACACATTAAAAACAAAGTCTCGTTGCAATATTAACTTATTAACAAGTGTTTCAGTAAAAACGTTAGAAAAGAGAAGCCCAGAGGGAGGCCCTCTCCCTCGGCCTTCAGACGGCCCCTCTCCCTCGGCCTTCAGACGGCCCCTCTACCTCAGCCTTCAGACGGCCCCTCGGCCTTCAGACGGCCCCTCTACCTCTGCCTTCAGACGGCCCCTCTACCTCTGCCTTCAGACGGCCCCTCGGCCTTCAGACGGCCCCTCTACCTCTGCCTTCAGACGGCCCCTCTACCTCTGCCTTCAGACGGCCCTCTACCTCGGCCTTCAGACGGCCCCTCGGCCTTCAGACGGCCCCTCTACCTCGGCCTTCAGACGTCCCCTCTACCTCTGCCTTCAGGCGGTCCCTCTACCTCTGCCTTCAGACGCCCCCTCTACCTCTGCCTTCAGACGGCCCTCTACCTCGGCCTTCAGACGGCCCCCTCTACCTCGGCCTTCAGACGGCCCTCTACCTCTGCCTTCAGACGGCCCCCTACCTCGGCCTTCAGACGGCCCCTCTACCTTCAGACAGCCCTCTACCTCGGCCTTCAGACGGCCCCTCTACCTCGGCCTTCAGACGGCCCCTCTACCTCTGCCTTCAGACGGCCCTCTACCTTCAGACAGCCCTCTACCTCGGCCTTCAGACGGCCCCTCTACCTCGGCCTTCAGACGGCCCCCTCTACCTCGGCCTTCAGACGGCCCTCTACCTCGGCCTTCAGACGGCCCCCTCTACCTCAGCCTTCAGACGGCCCCTCTCCCTCGGCCTTCAGACGGCCCCCTCTACCTCGGCCTTCAGACGGCCCCTCTACCTCGGCCTTCAGACGGCCCCTCTACCTCGGCCTTCAGACGGCCCTCTACCTTCAGACAGCCCTCTACCTCGGCCTTCAGACGGCCCCTCTACCTCTGCCTTCAGACGGCCCCCTACCTCGGCCTTCAGACGGCCCCTCTACCTTCACACAGCCCTCTACCTCGGCCTTCAGACGGCCCCTCTACCTCGGCCTTCAGACGGCCCTCTACCTCAGCCTTCAGACGGCCCCTCTACCTCGGCCTTCAGACGGCCCCTCTACCTTCACACAGCCCTCTACCTCGGCCTTCAGACGGCCCCTCTACCTCGGCCTTCAGACGGCCCTCTACCTCAGCCTTCAGACGGCCCCCTCTACCTCGGCCTTCAGACGGCCCCTCTACCTTCAGACAGCCCTCTACCTCGGCCTTCAGACGGCCCCTCTACCTCGGCCTTCAGACGGCCCCTCTACCTCGGCCTTCAGACGGCCCCCTCTACCTCTACCTTCAGACGGCCCTCTACCTCGGCCTTCAGACGGCCCCTCTACCTCGGCCTTCAGACGGCCCCCTCTACCTCTACCTTCAGACGGCCCTCTACCTCGGCCTTCAGACGGCCCCCTCTACTGCACATGAGATGAGCTGCTGCTCCTGAGGGCCACAGGGCTGGTGGTGTTCAGAGCCAGCCACAGGGAGACAAGTGTTTGTCGGGTACACTTGTGAAGCCCTCAGTGTCTCAAGAGCACGCTAAAGGGTAAATGATGCAGAATCCAACATGAGGTTTTAGAGTGGTCAGTATTAACATTTAGGATTGGCGCGTGTGTGTGTGTGCGTTTGTGTCTCTACAACTGAGCTACTCTCATATAGGGCATATCAAGATAATCGGTTAACATTTTTTAATGATTAAACAATTCCAGAATTCTAGATTGCTGTCCTTTTTGAACACACCCCTAGTGGTTCCAGTTCTGATGTTTCTGATGCAGTTTGGGATGAAGAGGTTTAGTGTCCAAACTCACAGCTAAGCTATCGGAGCTACACACAGGTGCCCAGGACTAAGCTCACCACAAACCAGGCCACGTGTAATTGTGTGTGTATCTTAGGCGTGTGTGTATCTTAGGCGTGTATGTAGTTAACCACAAATTTGTAGCAGTGATAAAGTGTGCATTCACAATGTGGAGTGATCGACTGCTTGGTTTTGTGTGTGTGTGTACAGGTGTGTGTGTGTACAGGTGTGTGTGGACGTGTGGAAGTGTGCTTGTCTGCGTTTCTTAGTCGGACCAGTCGTTTTCTTCCAGTTCAGAGTCGTCTTCAGAGTCGGAATATTCCACAGCGATGCGTCGAGACAAGATGGTGGCCACATCATTTCCAACAGGCTCCCTCTTGGCCTGCTGTTCCTGCTGCTCTTGAACCTTCTTCAACTGGATCCCTACAGACAAACAATAGACAAAAACATTTAGTTTGGAGACACCGTACACTGTCAGTGATTCCCTGGCATATCGCCTGTCACCGTGGAGATCCTGTATTCAGATACACGCTCGGACACAGATACACACTCGGACACGGATACACACTCGGACACAGACACACACTGGGACACAGATACACACTGGGACACGGATACACACTGGGACACAGATACACACTCGGACACGGATACACACCTGGACACAGATACACACTCGGACACAGATACACACTCGGACACAGATACACACTCGGACACAGATACACACTCGGACACAGATACACACTGGGACACAGATACACGCTCGGACACGGATACACACTCGGACACGGATACACGCTCGGACACAGATACACACTCGGACACAGATACACACTCGGACACGGATACACACTTGGACACAGATACACACCTGGACACAGATACACACTCGGACACAGATACGTTACGAGGTTCTGTGGTCGGCTCCGATTCACAACGCTGCGCGTGTAAACAGATATTTACCCATGCGTATGGCTGCCAGCAGGTCGCTGCGAGGGTCAATCACTGGCGTGGTGTCAGCGGCCACAGAGGACATCTTGGGCGTGGCAGAGTAGGAGGAGCCAGATGGAGGAGGTGGAAGGACTGGAGGAGGGGGGGCCGCCAGGGATCCGGAGAGGGGTGGGGGAGGCGGGGCATAACCTCCAGCTGCACCCATTGGGCCTGCAGGAGGAAGTAGACCCCCAGGGGGCGAGGCAAAGGCAGTTTGAGCAGATGGGATGAGAGGGCCAGGGGGAGGGGGAGGGGCGTGTCCATAACCCTCCATCATACTGAGAGGGAAGAGAGAAAACAAAGCCGTTAGTAACCACTAGGATTGTTTTGTATTAAAAAACATACATATATATATTTGACAACTTTTTGTGGAACTGCTTTGTCATCCTAATTAGTAGAAGTTCCCCATGAAACCACAAGGCGGCGACATGTATTCAGATTTCCTAAATAGAACATGGTAGATAAACCTACTGATGGTTATGCTAGTAAAAGTTGAATCACAAGTCATTAGATCATTTTCCCTTCATCCTGCAACCAATGACTTCAATTAAAGCAACAAAGACCTATCTCAGTGTGTGTGTGTGTTTGAGAGAGAGAGAGAGAGAGAGAGAGAGAGAGAGAGAGAGAGTGTGTACCTGTAGTCCACAGGGGGGAGAGACATGGAGCCGTTCATGTTCTCAGTGGGAGGAGGAGGGGGCGGGGCCTGGTGTGGCCGACCCAGGGTCCCGCCCCTGTAGGCCATGGCTGCAGCCCTGAAGTCGTGTTCACCCCCCAGGGTGGCGTGTCCCAGAGCCATCTGGGCAGCCAGGACGCTGGGAGGCGGGCCAGAGTAGGTGTGGGCGTGGCCTGCATGGTTCATGGAACTGGGGGTAGTGGAGATCCATATGTTCCAGACCATGACCCCTGAGAAAAGAAAGAAAGAGACACACAGAGAAAGAGAGAGAGGGAGAGACAGACAGAAATATTAAGTGTTGAGAAATATATATATATGTAAGTGTGTGATAGTTTGACAGATAGTGACAGTGTGCATGTCATGGCACCTGCTGTTAGGGGACATCGTGCGCTCGGACGAGGCTCCTCGGTGGATGGTCTGGCAGAGGCGATTGTCTGGCCTCAGCTCCTTATCCAGCGCCATCATGTTCCACTCCTGACGACGGTTCCTGGCCTTCCTCACCTTCTTCACCTCCCTCTGCAGGGTGCCGTCCACACAGCGCTTCTGCTCCTGTCAGGAGAGAGAGAGAGAGAGAGAGCGTGACGAGGGAGGAGGGAACTCTCCCAGAGAGGTGGAGAGAGAGAGAGAGAGAGAGAGAGAGAGAGAGGGGAGAGAGACGGAGAGAGAGAGAGAGAGAGAGATGCAGAGAGAGAGAGAGAGAGAGAGAGAGAGAGAGACGGAGAGATGCAGAGAGAGAGAGACAGATACAGAGACAGAGACAGAGAGAGACGGAGACGAGAGAGAGAGAGAGGGGACGACAGCTTCCCCGTCGTCACGGTAACAGACCTTCTGCTTCCTCTTCTCCTTCCTCTTGTCCTCCGTGTCCTGCAGCATCGTCTCCTTCCAGAGGTCGAAGAAGTAGGAGGGGTCAGTGTAGAACTTCAGACCCTCCTTATGGTCGTCCCTGCAGATGCCGACACAAATACAGATTTGATATGGTATAGGAGACGTGAAGAAGAGACAGAGGCCAGAGGAGGTGCGTCTGTGTGGGGACTGCGTGTCTACCTGTAGGAGGACAGGATGTTGAGGGGCGGAGGTTTGTCGCTCAGGTTGTACATCTCTTTGACGGGGACGGGCACGCTGCTCTTGGACACCACCTGCTGGTCCTGCGTGGTGGAGCTCTTGAACGCCTTCCTCATGTTGATGTCCTGCAGAGAGACTGGGGCCAGGGAGAGAGAGAGGACCAGGAGGAGAGGAGGAGGACCAGAGCAGGAGAAGGAGAGATGGGGCCAGGGAGAGAGAGAGAGGAAGAGGAGGAGAGGAGGAGGACCAGAGCAAGAGAAGGAGAGATGGGGCCAGGGAGAGAGAGAGGACCAGGAGGAGAGGAGGAGGACCAGAGCAAGAGAAGGAGAGATGGGGCCAGGGAGAGAGAGAGAGGACCAGGAGGAGAGGAGGAGGACGAGAGCAAGAGAAGGAGAGAAGGAGGACCAGAGCAAGAGAAGGAGAGATGGGGCCAGGGAGAGAGAGAGAGGAAAGAGAAGGAGAAATGGAGGACGAGAGCAAGAGAAGGAGAGATGGGGCCAGGGAGAGAGAGAGAGGAAGAGGAGGAGAGGAGGAGGAAGAGAGCAAGAGAAGGAGAGATG
>CAEFZP010001913.1:12500-40000 GCA_903064625.1 Mallotus villosus | reverse complement strand
CCTTCTTTAAGGCCCCTGTTCCCTGTGAAAAGAGACCCCTCCAGCCGCTACTCAGAGAGAGAGAGAGAGAGGTAAAGATGGAGTCAGAAAGTATAGGAAAAAATAAGTATGTTCCAAGTATTCTGTCTATCTGCCATCTGTCTATCTCTCTACATTTACATTACATGTAGTCATTTAGCAGAAGCTCTTATCCAGAGCGACTTACAGTAAGTACAGGGACATTTCCCCCGAGGCAAGTAGGGTGAAGTGCCTTGCCAAAGGGCACAATGTGATATTGCACGGTCGAGAATCGAAGAAGCAACCTTCTGATGACCAGCCCGATTTCCTAACCGCACAGCCTGACCCCATCTATCCATCTATTACAACACAAAAAAACATTTAGCTATCTTATGTGTGATTGGTCCTCTCTCTCTCTCTACTCTCGGTCACACACACTCTCTCATAAACACTGAGTCATTCTGCGATTCTGTCACACACACACTCTCATAAACACGGAGTCATTCTGCGATTCTGTTACACACACACTCTCATAAACACCTAGTCATTCTGCCATGCTCGCTGTAGGCGTCTCAGATGGACCATTAGCTACGCGTTTTGCGTCCCATCAGCGGAACTGACATCCTTTGAACTTCACAAGGGAGACAACCTGACGCTATCCTGGGAGAGATGTACTTCCTGTTTCTCCCATTCACACAAACACACGCACACACACACACACACTTACACACAGTCACAGAGGTGGCTTTTACTATGGTCGCTGGAACTCCATTACTGAGTCTGAACCGAGCGATATATTATACATTTATGAACCAAGTACAGTCTCTCGTGCATCTTACGGAGCTGTGCTTTCGTCCTGATGCTATGAATATTGCAAGATGCATTACGTCAGTTTACACTGCCCTAAATATGACAGCACACCGGCTCATATTACACTGTCTTACAATCTCATCATAGGAAATGTTAACATATTGATTTCAAGTTGCTTTTTTTAAAGGAAAATCTACTAAATGACAGTTTGGATCCTGTCTGGTTTAAATGTTCCCTTCAATGCTCACCACCACATTTGATGAAAAGTGGTGGGGTTACCTCCTGAAACGAAGGATATTGTAACTTAAATTACATTGATTTTGGGCTCAGCAATTGGACGTAAAAAAGTTAGGCTACAGGGAAAGACTACATTGTCTCTACATTCTTGTTTTCTACATTTCTTGGTGTGGCACTGTGAAAGCTCTTATGGTATAGTTAAACACACAAATAATGACAAGAACAATCAATCAAAGTTCCGCACCGTCGCATTCCGTTACTGACTGGTGACCCATATTTATCTACCAATGTCAGTTCCCATCATTCGCGTATTTAATACACTGTAGTTTCGTTTTTTTTCTTGCTAACAAAAAAGCATCAAGTGCACCGTGGGCTACGCGTTGCGTTTATTTTCACTAATGACCAGCTTCGGAAGACGCGTGTTGTCTAGGATATCCCGTAAAATATGTATTTTAGATGGTTCAAGCGTATTGACCACAATGACTAGTTTTAAACCCCCTGCATCCACTGGGGGTCCACCGGGGCCTTAGGTCCAGCGGTCGCGTAGTACTTCATTTAGACTCACAAATCAGGTTAGATATTGCCTAATTCTAGACAAACCCCAATATTTTTTAATTAAATATTTTGTCTTATTTACAGTTAAAATTGTATGATAAAACTCTCACCAGAGATCAGATATTTAGCAGATTTCCGTTCGTCCTCATGTCCCGTTAGATACTCCTATTTGCGCTGCCATCCTGTGTCCCTAGCCGTCTGTCCACTCCGAACAATTCACTACGGGGCGGGACCTTTTGGCAGTCACCACCAATCGACACTACACGACGGGGATTTAATGAGCAGAAAGCAATCTCTCGGTCCAATTACATCTCTTTAAATAGATGAGTGACGGCTGGGTTTCCCATCTTGAGTTGTGCCAGGGATGGGAAGGGCGGGGTTTCTGTTTCGGGTCTGAGGCTAATAGGGTGGATAGTTTTATGCAATCGGGTCCCCTTGCCGTGCTCACATGTAGTTTTTTATTTATTTATTTTACGCGTTCTGGGGATAAGGGATTTACGCAATACTTTAAAATGACCCAAACAGATCCATAACAAATATCCATCTTTGGCTAGATTCAGGGAGGCTAAACGACACGTGGTCGAGCTGCTTTTGATGATCCGGTAGGCGAATATCTGCCAAATCTCCATCACTGGGAAGTGGAACTTGGTGCATAGAAGCGTAAAATAACACAGGGTATCATTGCTCCTTTTCCGACAAGCGTGTGACCCATATGGAAAATAATATATATTTTTTGCGATCCCGAATATAGGACTGAGATGGGCTCCATTAAGTAGTTCTATTCCTGGAAGAAAAAATACGAAAAAGCACCCACTTGCACTTACTCATCTATCCACAACATCCCTCTTCCACATCACAGACCTAATTAAATGTGTACAAAAACACTTGAAATATTGCCGTTTTTCCTCTTTTTATTGTCAGGATACTTGCTTCATGTAAAATATTTCAATACAATACACTGTTCCATCTGCTGTCCTCGACAATTGGTTGGTTTTGTCATGACGTTCTAAGGCTTGCCAACAGTCAACAACTGCTGATCACATCAGCCGATTTCATCCACACCATGAACACAGAACCAAGAAAACAGATTAAATTAGAAACGACTAAAATCTTTTTTTTTCTTTTTCTTCTTCTCTCTTTTCCTCGTTCTTGCAGTGGGTGCCCCCACGTGCTCCCAGCATGCCCCGGTCAGCAGCTGTGTTCGGTCCCCAGCGAAGGCTCTTGTAGAGGCAGACAGACCAGACAAACAGACCAGACAAACAGACAGACAGGAGGACAGACAGACATGAGGACAGAGGGATAGGTACTCTGTCCATGCCGTCAGTCACATAGCAGCTTTAGTCTCATCCAAGCTTCAACAGGAAAAGGGGAACCGGCTGGGTCGAGTTTTGGTGAAGGAGGCAAGGGGAGGAGGGAAGGAAAGGAAGGGAGGAAACGAGGGAGGGGGGGGAGGGAGGTGTAGGGTACAGGAGGGGGGGAGACAAACCTCACACCCCACCCCCACCCTCCCCCAAACTAAGTCATCTTCATTTGAATCTGTTGCAGTGGAGTACCGGCTATGGAGATATCTGTCTTCTGAATGCGGTTATGACACGCGAGGGGAGAGAAGCTGACAGCATCCCTCCTCACCCTTCCTGTTCTGGGCTCCGCAGCGCTGCCGTGTCCAGGCCGTCACCCCGTCCCCCTCAGCCTCCAGGCCGTCACCCCCCCGTTCCCCTCAGCCTCCAGACGGCCTGCAGGGAGGGGGGGGGCCCCTCTGGGGTGGTCTTGGCGGTAGTAGGCTGATGCCACGGAAGAAAAAAAAACCCCACTCGCACATCCCTCAGTACATTCTCCCGAGTGGGCGTGGTGGCGGGGGAGAGGGGGGGCGGGTGGGGGGTCCGGGTGAGGGGGGGTCAGTAGCGGTGAGTCTGGTGAGAGTACTGCGGAGGCTGCTGGGACGTGGAGGAGTACCCCATGCTGTTCTGGGGCAGGGATGTGCTTGGTCCTGGGTTCTGGTACGCAGCATGGGGGTTGGAGCGCTGAATATGACAGAGAATTGATTATAATAAAAGATCGTAAAACCAATTGAACATGCCAACATCAACCAGATTAGGCGCTGTGTGTCCCTTCCAAACGTATCTATCAAACTGTATCAAAACGATTGAAATACACATGTTCTTCTATTAAGCTATATGTCAATACAAATTCCAATAGTTTGGCTTGTCTAAGTGTAAACACACACACCATACATTAGTGTACATATTTTGTAATGTTTATAATGCTAAGCAACTTATATATCGCCTTCGTTATATTCGAATGATTTCAAAGTGACCATAAGACCAAGTCTCTCTTTCCTCCACTGTGTGTGTGCGTCCATCTGCCCCACACCTGGTAGTCTGAGTTCATGATGAGGCCACCTGAGGTAGTGGTGGGCGGGACCACTCGCACCTTCTTCAGAGGAGGGCCCTGGGCGTGGCTGTTGTCAGGGTTACCGGTATGGCCCGGCTCCGTTGGTGTGGTTGTTGGCCTGCTGCTGTTGCTGCTGGTTCTTCTGTTGATTTAGAACCACACCGACACAAGCCTTCATCAACCGTACACACACAGCCTAGAGAGATTACACTAAAAGTTCTCCCTACACACAGCCTATTCAAAACCCAACTACAAGACAAAAAAACAATATTCCGTATTATTAAGCGTAAATAATAACTCAACAGAAATCTTGTTACACAAATAATTGAGTAGATGTTATGAAGTATGAGGCACACACATTTCTTACTTTGTCGGCCTTGTCCTCTGGCTCCTCCTCCGTCAGGAACTCTCTCTTGGGGTAGGGGATCTGACAGCCCGCGAACACACTGAGGACAACGACATACAGGCTCAACATTCAACTGCCAACACAACGCTTCTGTTTACCGTCAACACAGCCCAGTGGGGTCTGTTTACTGTGTCCACATTCCAAACAAGGCCGTTTGCACAGGTGGATTTGACATTATGTCCACATTACATGTTTAGCTCTGGTCCCACAGCCATGACACACTGCTCTGTCTCTCTCTCTGTCTCTCTCTGTCTCTCTCTGTCTCTCTCTGTCTCTCTCTGTCTCTCTCTGTCTCTCTCTGTCTGTGTGTCTGTTTGTCTGTGTCTGTGTCTGTTGTGTGTCTGTGTGTGTAGTTACTCTGAAGTTGGCAGAGGTTCCTCCAGGAAGTAAGAGTCCTGCATGGCCTGCTCAGACGTGATCCTGCGGATGGGATCCATCGTCAGCAGTTTCTGCAGCTGTGGGAAAGGGATGGTTGATAGATTTAGATGATCATACAGGTTCAGGGGTTCGGTTTTTTACCCCCTCTTCATTTCTCACTGCTCATCGGCTACCACTTGGGTGTACTTATTGTTGAGACTTACCAAGTGGAATGCTTTGCTGTCCGGTTTGACTTTGTGTTTTTCCATATACTTTATAAGGCTGCAGTTTGTATACCTGTGATACCGATGGAAAATGTTCAGCAAGTTTGGTCGAATTCAAGAAAATGAAAGGATTGGAAAACGACACGCAGACAGACGGAGAAAGGGTCACACCCTCCCACACACACACACACACACACACACTTACGTGTTCCTTCTGAAATCTTTCATCAAGGTCGAGTGTTCCGGCATCTTCTTGATGTCCTCCCAGTCCTTGTCTGTGAGCACCAGGAGACAGCAGGATTACATCATGTCAGGTCAGTTGGGAGAAACAGATTGCCTTGGCTCAGAAGACACAACTCAATCTAACCAGAATCTCTCCCTAAACATGCGTTTCATCAAGAGGCCTGGTGAAAACCAGAGGCCCATCTTGAGGGTTTAGGTTGGTGAGGGGCAGCTCTATGGGCGTATGTGAGCTGCGTGTAAAAAGGGCTAGCAAATACATTTTGATTTGATTCACAGAGACTGTCCGTCTGTCCTGTTCTGGGTTTCTCTGACCTGCGTGTCAGTTCTGCAGGACGTGCAGAAGTCCTCACCTGCTGGGAAGCCCATGACGTTGAAGATGCGGTCCAGCTGGTCGTGGTGGTACGGGTTACTGGTCTTGATGTCCTCCTGACGACAGTGGAAGATGGGCTCGGAGGTCAGCAGCTCCGCGAAGATACAGCCAATCGCCCAGATGTCTGAGGGAGACAGAGTTACATTTAGTCATTTATCAGACGCTCTTATCCAGTGCGACTTACAGTAAGTACAGGGGACATTCGAGGCAAGTAGGGTGAAGTGCCTTGTCCCAAGGACACAACGTCATTTGGCACGGCCAAATGTGCTGTATTTAACAGTTCTTTGTGTCGCATGTGAAGTCGCTCTTGTTGATTTTCCCTGTGTGACTTTGTTCAAGGTTCCGCTTGGTGAACACCAAGTGCATGATGCTGGTGGACATGTGGACAATTGCACACCCACACTTCCATGAGTCTCACCGATGGCTTTGGTGTAGTGCCTGGCCCCCAGCAGCAGCTCTGGTGCCCTGTACCAGAAGGTGACCACCACAGGGTCCAGGTCAGCTAGAGGCTTCAGCGGGGAGTTAAACAGACGGGCAAAGCCCATGTCCGCTGCAGAGAGGGGAGTCAGAAAACAACTCAATAAACACGATGCAACTTTAAAACAGAACAGGAGGTGTATAACAGGGTACGTTGCTGTGATAGGAGAAGGGGTCATAGGTCATACCTATCTTCACTCTGCCCCTCTCTGGGTCCCTCCCCCATCACTAGGATATTGGCAGGTTTCTGAAAGGAGAATGTTACATGTTAGCATAAGGATATGTACTTCATCCTATGACCGAGATTAACAGCTCTTATTAAAGATTACCAGTAGTTTGGCACTGCTGCTGCTACATGGTTGGGATTTCTGGCACAGTTGAAATGTCAGACCCTGCCCTCTACTGGACAAATACTAGATATCAGCTCCTTTAGAGAAGGACCCGGAAGGGCCTAGCAACCTCCAGAAAACCTAGCTGCATAACAGTTTGAGAATTCCGTTTTACCAACTACTATATTTATTTCAAAATAGAGAAAATTCCTTGCAGTAAGCCTCTACTGTGTTATGAAGCAAGGAAAAAAAACATGTATACTGACTGAGTCTGTCAAAGACTGAAGTAAAACTACATTCTCAAGCATGCACTTTGGTTATGAGCTACCACCTTAACTAACACATTTTCCTGCTGGAAATACTGGTTGCCACATGTTAATGGACCTGCCCCCTCCCTCGACATTCTCACCAGGTCTCTGTGGAGGACCCAGTTGGCGTGCAGGTAGTGGATGCCGTCCAGGATCTGGTAGAGCAGAGACTTGACCATCCCTCTGGGCAGCTGCAGGGGCTTCTTATTGGCCTTGGAGGCTCGGTGGAACTTTATGATGTGCTTTGGAGAGAACGGAGAGACCCTGTTCATTAGGGTACGGGAGTATGTGTGTGTGTGTGTGAGTGTGTATGTGTGTGATGTGTGTGTGTGGTGTGTGTGTGTGTGTGTATGTGTGTTGATGTGTGTGTGTTGAGTGTGTACACGGCATAGACCAGACAGGGTTTGTGGCTTTCTGAATTGAAGTAGAGGATGTTTGTGAAACACAGAGTTAGGGGTTCTACCTAAGCAAATCCCATACAAATCAATGCATTCCCATTTGGCTCTTTCTTACTTCAAACCAGATGACAAATGTAAATAATTGTATGCAAAAACTTTAATGCAATTGATCTACATTTACATACAAAAATAGCATGGAGGTTTATTTACGAGGACAACAGTGGAAAATATCTGTAAAGAACCCAAAGTGTGTGTTGATGTGTGTGTGTGTGTGTGGTGTGTGTGGGTGTGTTGATGTGTGGTGTGTGTGTGTGTGAGAGAGTGTGTGTGAGTGTGTGGTGAGTGTGTGTGGTGTGTGTTGGGTGTGGGTGTGTGTGATGGTGTGTGAGAGTGGGTGTGTGAGAGTGTGTGAGTGTGGTGTGTGAGTGTGAGTGTGTGTGAGAGAGTGTGTGAGAGTGTGTGTGAGTGTGTGTTGGTGTGTGAGAGAGAGTGTGTGTGTGTGGTGTGTGTGTGTGTGTGTGTGTGTGGTGTGTGTGTGTGTGTGTGTGTGAGAGAGTGTGTGTGTGTGTGTGTGAGAGAGTGTGTGAGAGAGTGTGTGTGTGTGTGTGTGTGAGAGAGAGTGTGTGTGTGTGTGTGTGAGAGAGTGTGTGAGAGTGTGTGTGTGTGTGTGTGAGTGTGTGTGTTACCCATAGGTCGTGCTCGGCGTAGTCGAACAGCAGCCAGACTTTGCGGTCGGCATGTGACAGGAACACCTTCTGCAGTGAGATCACGTTCGGATGCTTCAACTCTCGCAGCAGCTGCAACGTGACATCATAAATACAAAACTTTATTAAAACAGACGGGGGAGACACGACAACAAAGAACATGGTTTTGTCTATATTTGGACACGTATTTAAGCGAATACTCACTGCAATCTCTCTGCACGCCGACATGGAGATGCCGGTGCCTTCTATTTGCTTCAGGGCATAGTCCTTATCGTCCTTCCTGTAAGCAGAGAAGGATACGCCACATCAACACAACATACGACAACTCCTAGGAGGACGAGCTACCTGCCTGGATTCAGAGAGGAAGACAGTTGGCAGGAGTGTTGTGGGTTCCAAGAGGCGGAGATTTCAATCATTGTATTACCTCTGGATTTATGTAATCAACCTCACCTCCAAGCCCCAGTAGAGTGGAGAGGAACCAGGCCCTGCATGGCAGCTGGTGAGGGGATACTTTGTTGTAGCACTAGAGGAATATGGATGATACACTGAAAAAAGACTGCAGGGCAAGGCTGAAAAACCCCTTCCTCTTTTCTAGTCATAAACGGCTCTCTGTGCCTCCAAGGGCACTGTCTAACTCCTGGAGAACTAATTAACTCAGAGAATCTCGTAAACAGTCTCCTCAAGAGAACACAAACATCTTTAAACACTCAGGCATCTTAAAATGGGGTTCAAGCCGCCAGTAAGTCTGGGCTGTGGTGAAAGGCTTGTTGGTATACATCTACCTACAGGGGCTGAGACTGATCTGAGACGGATCTGATACTAACGGCACAGATCCACTCACTTGAGACCAGATTATTCTTTTCAGACAATAAAAGAGACGCACTCAAATGCTTGTACACAATACCATTGTAGACAGACTCCTGCATCTTATTTGTGGCAAAAGACAATGCACATTTTTTTCCCAAGCTAGATTTGATTACATGCTCCAATAAATGTGTGATTGAGTTCACATGGGCCAGTACGCCAACAGACACGTTATTGGTTTGATACATTTACAGTGCTGTTACCTAAAACAATTACACATTACTACGATTTAAAAATGGACAAATAGGCCATTGAAACGACCTTAAAACTCAGCAATTGTGATGCATGTTTCTCCCTATACACTTGACTGAACAAAGATTTGCAAGAAAAAGATTCAATAACGGCGTATCTTCCTGAAATTGTCGACAGTGAGGGAGTATTTACTGTCACTACGACAGAGCAGGCCGCTTGACTAAACATTACCCCCCCCCACATTCCCTGAACCTTCCAGCAGCTATAGTAGCCACATAACATACATCAGCTCATTTTACATATGGCTTCTGTTGTTGATCACACATCACAAAATGATGACACCTTTACACTAGAATTAGGAGCCATGGTCTGTTTCAAGACGCCCCCACTGTACGTACACATAAACAGGTGAAGTATAACAACATGCCGTGCTATTCCATCGCTGAGCACAAGCTTTTCAAGACGCTGTCATTTGAAATACGAGCACGATTATAATGGCGATATTTGCTGCTGAATTTGTCGAGCACACAGCACGGCCAATGACACGGGGCTTAGCAATTGATGTCAGTGCTCTTCACAAGACAGACAGCTTTGTCATGATGCTGCTTTTGCATTAGCCAAAGAGCTCCGCAGTCCAGGTTATGCGACGTATAATATCCCCCCACTGGATTCCTAAAAAAAATCTACATATTCTATAAATTAGCTTCGACCAAATTACGTATATTTATACGACGAATGTCTTTCAGAGACTGAGTCTAGAGAAAAGCCGTGGGTGACACAATTGAGAGTTTATAGGAGAGACTGACGTAGTTTTGCGAGCTACTTGCAAGGCCTTTGCTATCAACTCACCCATCTTTTCTCTTTGCTTTATATACATGACCGTATGTGCCTCTTCCTACTTTGCATCCCTCGTATTCGAAGAGGTCTTCGACTCGCTCTCTTTCTCCGGTCAGCTTCACTTTAAAATCATAGTCCATTTTCTCTGTTGTTTTGGTCAATTATCCTCCCCTTCCTTTTAAAGCGCCGCTTGGGAGGCAACTTACTTCAACAACCCCGGTTCGTAATCTAAGTTGCCTTCCCTTGCGTCGCTCTGTCCTCAGTCCAGTCTCCACATTTAACAGTTTAAATGAGCTCTTAGTACAAATGAAGATACACAGTACTTGAAAAAACAGATGAGATAACAGATCAGTCCTTTCTCTCGTATTATCCTGCTACTGCGTTTGTCAACCGGTATTTCACTCGGGAGAGCGGCGCAATTGTGCACGGCACTGTCGCAAACTGCCGTTATTGCATCCACCAGTAAAGAGAATTGTTGGGGAATAAATGGTTGAGGCGCACCACGTGGATTTTAACTCTTTGTAATACGCAATGGGATTTAATAAATGTACATCAGAGTTTTGAACTTTAAATATTACAGTGTAAATCATTTCCCAATATAAATATGTTTCAATATAATTTCATAATTATGATGCAGACGGTGTCTAATAGACGCCAGGCGCCAGTCAATTCTCACAAAGAACATTTCATAAACCTCCCTGAGTATTTGCCTTGCATACGCCTCATCAGATAGTAGCCTATCAGCCAACGGAAAACATTTTATAGAAGGGTCACTGCTTGACCAGTTGACCTGAAAACAATTCATTTTTGTATTAAAAGAAAACTATCCTTCAGCATTAAGTTCACAGCAATACAGCAAGCTATTAACTACAATTCTATTATTTATAGCAATTTCCCCATGAAGTCAGTAATACGTTTTCTTCACAGACTATTGTTTGGAGATCAACATTTAGAAAAATAGCAGCACCATTTTATTCCACTGAGAGGGATAGGAACCAATGCGCCTCTGTTTAGTGCTCTTCGGTTGGTGTTATGTGTCGCACTGTTGGTCCCATCTTGGCTACATTGTAGATCGGAGAGGAGAGCAAGCCCGTCCATATTACAGCTGCTGTGTCAGGTACCAAATACCTCTAAATGGCGTTGTCATCTCCTCATATTCATAACAGAAACATTTCCTGGTTTATGTGCGTATGCACTTTATTTGTGTGTTTTAAACTAAACGGATTACCTTGTTAATATCTATTAAATAGAGGTTCCCTTAGCATAGCTCTCTACTGTGGGTAATGTTTGCTAGCTTCACACTAACGTAGCTAGCGCAGCTGCCGACATTAAAGCTGTTAGCTGACAGTAGCTAACAAATGCGTTGTTCATTCAAAATGACAACTCGCAGGTTTAAAAGACAGGGCGACTCTTGTGTTATGGTAGAGTCGGGGCTGAAAAGTGTAGACAACATTTACTGCATTTTGTCCTTATATGTAAGTGATGATTCTTTGTCTTCAACTGTCGCGTAGTGCGCTTACATCAAGCCCGATTGCTCTATCATGTCCCTCCCACCTAGTGCAATGGTTGGGCACTGAAGGTGTCAGTAATAATTCCCATGTCGGTGATTGGTGGGTAACTAGGATGACGCGGTCAGTTTTCCTCTGCGTTGTTCAACATGGCCTACTGTATGGTATGTTGAAGGGAGACGGGATTACTGTAATGTTAGCTTGACAACGTGTATGTTTCTGTTAATATGTTAAGTTGAGGACACGTTATTTTTATGTAGTTTACACACAGTAGTATGTTAAAATTACGGTGGCATAAAGGCACGTGAATGAATCAATGAGGTTAGCATTGCTAGCTGTCAGAATTCGGGAGGTGAGCTAGCTAGTCCTGCTAAGGTTTGCCATGTAAAGGATTGCTAACTAGCTTGCTTGATTTTTTTGTTATGTCGGCTTTCACGACCTCTTCACTGTCCATGTCTTTCAGAACAAAATGGATGGCGTTCTTGGCCTGTATTGTTTGTTCACTGACAATGACATATCTCATTTAGAAGACTACCCTGCAACTTGACGTCGTTCCACTTCCACCCACAATATTGCCGTTCTTTGCTTTACCGTGTATAAAATCCTGCCTTGACATAGCACGGAAACATTGCATATGTGTTTTTAAAGCATCTTGACTTTATGACAGCAAGTTAGATCTGCGTAGGCTTCTACCATGTCATCATGTGACTTTGCAAGCTTATCAGTGAGATTGATACGCATGTTGAGTCACTTTCCAACGTACTGGTTCAGCCAATGGCGTCAGTTCTTGCTCCCATTCAAAGGTGATTAAATCAGTGCCTCCCCTGAAGTGTTTTTCAAATCGCTGACTGACCCCCTCCTGTACGGCAGCGGTTTCCATGGTGATGGACCCTCCTGGTGGGCGAGATGAGCGGAGGAGACAGGCGGAGCGTCTTCGACGGGAGGAGGCGTACTATCACTTCATCAACGAGCTAAGCGAGGAAGAGTACCGTCTCATGAGGGACAGTAACCTGCTGGGCACACCTGGTAGGGACCATGTGACCACCCAAAAAGCACCTGCTCACCAATCACACAACCGCAACCCATCCAGCTCTCACGTACTGGGGCGGTGTCCCCTGTCCTGACGGGGGCGGTGTCCCCTGTCCTGACGGGGGTGGTGTCCCCTGTCCTGACGGGGGGTGGTGTCCCCTCTGTCCTGACGAGGGTGGTGTCCTCTGTCTCTTCTCCAGGGGAGGTGACAGCAGAGGAGCTGCGGCAGCGCCTGGACGGAGCGAAGGAGCGCGTGTCGTCCCAGCCCCGCCCTGAGCCACGCCTGCAGAACCCTGAGGCAGGAGAGGAGGAGAGCAGCAGTGGTAAGGAGGAGGAGGAGGAGAGGGGAGGGGGGAGGAGGGAGGAGGAGGGCAGAGTGGGAGGGGGAGGAGGAGAGGAGTGGGGAACAGGAGAGAGGGGGAGGAGGAGAGGAGGGGAGCAGGAGAGAGGGGAGCAGGAGAGAGGGGAGCGGGGATGAGAGCAAGGAGGTGGAGGAGGTGGAGGAGGAGGTGGAGGAGGTGGAGGAGGTGGAGGAGGTGGAGGAGGGGAGGAGGGGAGGAGGAGGGGGAGGAGGAGGAGGGGGAGGAGGAGGAGGGGAGAGGGAGAGAGGGGAGCAGGAGAGAGGGGAGCAGGAGAGAGGGGAGTGGGGATGAGAGCAAGGAGGTGGAGGAGAGCGAGGAGGTGGAGGAGGTGAGCGTGGAGGTGGAGAGAGGGAAGCGGGGAGGTAGAGGAGGCTGAATAGGGGCAGGCAGATGAGGTTAGTTTAGGTGTATAGTATTTACTTAGATAAGGGTTTATTGCTTATGGGTGGAAGTAATAGTTTACCAAGGTGGTGCTGTGTGAGTGTGGTAGGTGCTCACGTCGTGTCTGTTTCAGGGGCTGCTGAGCCAGGAACGGAGACCTCAAACGGTGACTCACTGCTGGAGTGGCTGAACACATTCCGTCGTACTGGCAACGCCACGCGCAGCGGGCAGAGCGGCAACCAGACCTGGCGCGCGAGTCAGCCGCACCAACCCCAACAGCGGGGAGTTCCGCTTCAGCCTGGAGATCAACATCAACCACGAGCAGCCGGAGCCAGGCGAGCACAGCGAGGCTCCCGACCCCACGGAGCTGCCCCTTCCCCCCTCATCCACGGCCTCAGCCTCCATACGCACTGCCCCCTACACGCCCCCTCCTCGGCCGTCGCCCTACACCCCCACAAGGATCACTCCGTACCCCTCTGCACGCCCCACTTTGAGTAGGAGGGCTCAGACGAGGCGCACTCGCAGCAGCACCGCCCCTCCTGTCACCGCCCCACCCCCCTCTACCCCAGTGGCCCCTGTCACCCCGGCTCCAAGAAGAGGCGTGGCCTTGCACCTCTCATCCACCCCTCCCGTTGTGCCCCCTAGCCCTCACAATCCGAGTAGCCTCTCCCTGCCTCAGGCCCCCAGAGCAGCTGTGGCGGAGGGGCAGGAGGAGGCGGCTGCTGCCTCAGACTGTCCCCGTGTGGCCCTCCAGGCCGGCGGCTCCCCGGGGCCACTAGCGGGTCGGGAGCCACGCAGCAGCAGGACTCGATCCCACGGGCGGGTCCGCAGGGCGACTGTAGGGGGGGTGGCCTCCTCCCGGTCGTCACGGCGAAGCCGGTCCCCTCTGCAGAGGAGCCCCGCCCCCAGCGTCGCCGTGCAACCTAGTGGCGGCGGCGGCAGCGGCTCCAACGCCCACACTGCCGAGCCCGGCCACGGAACCCCCTCTGTTCCCGTAGCGACAGCGGAGGCCGCAGCAGAGCCGGCCCCTCTGACGGAGCCCGTCCCCGAGGCGGGGGAACAGGAGGGCGAGTCGCACGCGGCCGGCGGAGCGGGAAACAGGCGTGCGGCGACACCCCACCATCATGCTGGATCTGCAGGTGAGGCGGATCCGGCCGGGGGAGAACCGCGACCGGGACAGCATCGCCAGCAGGACACGCTCGCGGGCGAGAGCCGCCGAGAACACCGTCACCTTCGAGAGCGACAGCGGCGGCTTCCGGCGCACCATCTCCCGCTCGGAGCGTGCCGGGATCAGGACCTACGTGAGCACCATCCGGATCCCCCTGAGACGCATCAGCGAGACGGGGCTGGGGAGAGCCCAGCTCCACCGCCCTCAGGTCCATCCTGAGGCAGATCATGACGGGCTTCGGAGAGCTCAGCTCTCTCATGGAGACGGAGGCCGACTCTGAGAGCGCCGCGCCCGCCCACCCCGACCCCAACGGCCCCAACGTCACCGCCGCCACGCAGGCCTACCGTGTCCACGGCAACGAGGGCACGCCGGGCCAGGCGGGCGCCGCGGGGGCGGAGCCGGCGAGGGAGGGGCTAGCGGGGACGGTGGAGGAGGAGGGGGGTCAGGCGAGGTTAGGAGGAGGGGGCGTGGCCAACCCGAACGAGGGCCGGCCCACCAGCAGAGGACACCAACAACCTGGTGGAGAACGGCACGCTGCCCATCCTGCGGCTGGCACACTTCTTCCTGCTCAACGACGAGGAGGACGAGGAGCACCCTCGCGGCCTGACCAAAGAGCAGATCGACAATCTGGCCACTCGCACGTACGGCCAGGCCAGCCTGGAGGGCGAGCTGGGCCGAGCCTGCAGCGTCTGCATCAACGAGTACGCCCAGGGCAACAAGCTGCGACGTCTGCCCTGTGCCCACGAGTTCCACATCCACTGCATCGACCGCTGGCTGTCGGAGAACAACACCTGCCCCATCTGCAGGCAGCCTATACTCGCCGTACACCAAGACTGACTGACTCCCCCTGACCCCCCCGGCACCACGTCGCCCCCTGCAGGCCTGACCGAGCATGCCCAGAGCGGGCCGTGCATGTACATACAGCTTTCATGTCTTTATTTCATTGAGAGATGTCCGTCGTGTTCCAGCCGTAACAGTAGAGCCACAAGCGGGGAAGAAGAAAAAGAGAGAGACTAAAACATTAAATGCAGAGAATTAACAAAGCTTTATTTTTTTAGATTCCTCATTTTGTTTTCAGCACTTTTGTTTTTACGTTTATTTTTATTTTCATGCATTAATTTTCATGTGGGCCTCTTTGTCACAATGCTTTGAAGCTCTATGTTAACAGAATAGCACTAATGCTTAAAGAGCTTCACTCGCCCGCTACTGACTAGTCTCACTGACTCTAACTAAGCCTGAACCCTGTGGCTCCTCATCACAAACGGACTACAGCAATCAATCTCTGGACTTGATTTGATCAAACCATGTAAATATAAGTCATTGCCGCCTGTGTGAGAGGTTGAAGTTAAGGTTTGTATGTAACGGCAGTAACAGAAGACGGAAAAAAAAACATGTTTTAAAGCTCTGACATCCTTCTTTTTAAAGTGTACTCGCAGAAGTTTACCCAAATCCTTTTTTTTTATTTGACAGCAGTTGCCTCATGTGTTTTCTATTACACTTTTGATTTTACTTCCAATAAGCCAGTGGTCCATCAGAGTGTGTTGCATTATTACTCTCGTGTCTTCTATAGACTCACATTAGACGGTGACAGGGAGTCGATGCAGAAAACACTCATCCAAACTGAAACACTCATCCAAACTGAAACATCCCTAGAAAGCTGATGATAATCAGGTGTCTGGTGAAGGCACCATGCAGAGAGCCCTTCTGGCAGACCCAGCCTGCTGTGGTATTTTGAACAGGAACGTTCACGATAGAAAAGGAGCAGTGCAGTAAGAGGGGGGGGACGACACCATTTTGTTTCTGTTTGTTTACAACACGTAACCCTGGGAACCCTCAGTGTCTCGGACCGAGAGCCTCGCTCGTCCAGCCCTGCACCTGCACCCTGCTCTGATGTGAGAGGTCGAGCCCCTGACAGACACGCCTGTACTGTGTCTTTAAGAAGGAAGACAGGAACTCCTGGGGACATACAGGAAATGGAGTAACCTTGGTAACCATAGAACCCAAATTCTCCTCTTGTTCTCTTTACATTGATTTCCAGGAAAATACGATTTTTCTGAGAACCTTTCACCTCTGATGTTAAGTCTTATCGCCTAAGATATCTATTCTTTCTGTCCTGATTATGACCCCATCCTACACACACACACACACACACACACCTTGGGTTCCTTCCTGTGCAGGGTCATTGACACCAACGGGGGCAGTATTCACAACAGCTGGAAGTGTGTTGTCTGACCTATAAGGTTTGGTATTGCTTTGAACCTGTGTGTGTGCGTGCATATATGCGTTATTATACGTGTGAACACGCGTGTGTATGCGTTGTATGATCGATCTGAAGGAAATGACTCAGAAAGAATGTCCCAATATGGTTATAAAGAAGAATCCATTACCTGAAAGTCTCATCAGTTGGAGTAGGCCAACCAATTCAGAAGTGAATATTTATTCTGTTCCTATTTAATGAGATAAAAACAAAGTTTGAAATATCAATATGTATTATGTTATAATGTGAGATTTAAAAAAAATCAGTTAAGATGAATATGTATTATGTTACTATGTAATAAAAATAAACACATGGGTTTTCTTCTCTGCTACTTAACAATGGAATTAAATACAGCTTTGTTATGCCTGTAGATCTGTGGGCCTCATTTCCTGCTGTTTGGCTGGTAGTGTGGGTATTTACACTGCATGTCATGTAGGCCATGTTCCTCTGATTCTCTCAGGTGCCAAAATAACGTGCCTTGTTTTTCCAATAACAGATTCCAGCCCAGTCTTTCATGTTTAAAAACATATATTTTAGATTAAATAATATAGGCCACAGTTGTTGTTTTTTTTAAATTGTAGCTTATCGGTGGTATGGTGTAGCCTATGCAGACTTGATGAGTTTAGAAAACCTCTGCTTGTCCAATTATAGATTATTAAGCAGATATTACGTAACCTTTGACAATGGGGGACTGTGACTGCAAAGCAGCGCTAGCAGTCGATAGGTCCATCAGCAAGTTTATAGACACGAACGCGCACGCACGCACTCATCACACCACTCGCGCGCGCCTGTCGCTGTCTCGCTGAGCCCAGCCAGCGCAACAAGCTAACTCCGATGTCTTCAGACCAACCGACGATGATCCGTTTCCCCAGCGACCGCCTTGTCAGAGGCCCGCATTTCCCCGCTGTATCCGTGAGTCGTGAGCATGCCATCGACCCGGTCTTCATCTTCCAGCTCGATAGACACCCTTGTAGCATCAGGATGTATTTTAACCGGAGATCGAAGAAAATCCACAGCGAGGGAGGTAAGCACGAATAGTGGGGTGACGATGTGCCCTCCACCGACCGTCCATCTGATCTGTCAGTGACATGACGTGTGTCGCGATATATGTATTACAGTTGTGTGGCTCAATATGCTAACCTCACGCGTGCACGTTTAACGGTTATCTGAATAACGGTTTGAACTGCCTTGCTGAGCCAGGACTGCGGCACGGGGGCGGTGCAGCCTTGCGTCGCTCATCGCGCCATCATGTGCGCACACATAACCTTGTTATTATGGTATGGACAGTATAGATACAAAGTAGCTAATTCACCAGTGTAGACTGTCAGACGAATTACACAGACCAATGTATTGGATAGTGTTGCAGGTGCAGCGGAAAACGAGATGCGATGTGTTATGCGCGCTCCCGTATTTTAAGGGTGCAATGCTAATCCCCATTACGTTATGTTATGATCAAAGACTAAACGATGAGGGGAAGAGACAACCAAGCAGACAGACCATATGAGCTTTTCTGAAGTGCGACACATAACACCATCTCTACGCTATGTCTTAAACACCACGTGATTCTTTAAAGAGCTCTATTCTAAGCCCATCTCAGGATGTCCATCAGTTTTCAGGACAGCGAGGACAGGCGCCTGGTCACTAAAACTGTTTAACCGAGCTGAATCTAAGCCGTCAACGCATCCAACAATTAGGCTACTGCTACACGTAACACGTCGATTTGCTATCCGGTTATTATCATATAAAGGCCTAGTTAGCTTCCTATCTGGATGCGCACGGGTGCCAAAATGAGTCCCAAAAGTTATCCCATTTATTTTGATGACGTCATGCACATGTGCAAGCGGTTTGTGCAGCATACCCCTCCCACTGCCCAAGTAACTTTTTAAAAGCTAAACTACAATTGGACATTTGCACTTCCAACGCATGTGAACAGGGGAATTAATGATGCATGTGTTTTTTAAGTCTACAATGACAGTCATAAATTAAACAAAGCCTACTTATTCAGTTCAGGCTGCTTTGAAGGCGATGACCAGACGGCATAGGCTCCGTGTTGAGTTTAATACATTGGGCTTTTACTGTCTTTGGATATGCTACATATATGTGCTTTTCCCTGTAGCTTTTTTCTTTTCTAACACTACGCACCAACCGAGACGCAACTTGTTTTTTTTCCACGGATGGCGGGAAATAAATAAACTATGTCTCAGTTTATTGGCGGAGTGGGTTTAAATAAATGTTATAGGATGAATCAATGCTGCCGAGGTAGTTGGAAGAGGTCGGTTTTGGACGGATCACAGCTGACTGGGGCGATTTTGCATCAATCCACAGGAGGGGTTTTAATGTTTCTGGATGTCAAAAGATTGGAAGACAGGTGCACGTGCTCAACGGTGCGCGTGGGTCGCGGTTCCACGAGGAGTGACTGGCAATGCACTGTGGGGCCGTTTTGCCGAGTTGAATACCGCTAACCCTCCAGCAATTTCAGTTTCCAGAAATAGAAAGTGGGGCATATAGTCGGGATTTAGCCTACAGAACTGGGCGAGTATCCTCGCGGTAGCCTAACGATCCCAATTAGACAGAATGACAACAACAAAACACCATTTCGACGCTTGGCTACTTAATAGAACACGTGGTCAAGGTTGCCGATAACAGGCCACGGTAAATATACATTTAATAGGCTATTTTCTGAGGGGCCGTGTAGATCTTAAGCACATTAGATTGCATAACTACACGTGAATTACTCATGCATAGGCTTGATACTGAGTAAACCTATGCACTCCCACGAGGGGCCCGTGTTGGACAAATGTTTTCACATTGAACTATAGTGCAACTACAGATGAATTGCTCTGGCATATACTCTGTAAAACGATATGCAAACTCAAATGTGAAGTATACTCCTGATATGTGTAGCACTTACACATGATAAACACTAGCTTATACTGTACCTCTACAAAAGACGTGCACATATTATTAAAGAGTTATAGGCAACATTCACAACTGAATCTGCTGAATAAGATAACAAAAATATAAAAAGTTGATACATATGATTATATTGTAGGTTTTCAAATGTGTAAGTATACGTTTTTCTGTGATATATGTATGTGTGCTCTTACATGTGGATGTGTGTGCTTTTCACTTGTCTACTGATGGTCATACAGGTATTTGGAGAATCGTAGTTTCATACGTTCGTTTTTAGAATTGGGTCTGGCTCAAGATAAGAGAAACTTAACTATGTTATAAGGGCAGGAAATGACATAAGATGGAACCTTCACATCGCAGGACTGTAGAACTCTCAATCCCCATCTTAGATTCAAACTAACAACCCTCTTTGGAACTGTTGCAATATCCCCCTGGGAATCAGTATACTATACTCCTTTACTTGACTATTAAATCAGATTCAATGTCATTACAGCCCTTTGACATTAAATATCACAGGGTTTGACTTTTGCTCATGGATGTGAACACATGACGTGTTCCTCTGCCAGTCAGCGCCCTGCTCTGCTCGCTCTGCCCGCACACATCACAGCTCCTCTTTAGCTCTTATTCTGTAATCCCTCCTGCTTATATATCCTAATCGCCGTGCTGCCACAGACCCCTGTGTGTGAGTGACGTCGGTCATCCCAATCTGTCTCACACACACACACATACACCAACACACACACACACAAAGAACACTGACATACACACTCAAACAGGAAGTGACAACAGATAAGGGGAAACCGCCGGTTACAGGTTTGATCATTTACAAGCTTGAACTGTGAACCCATGGGGAAACCACATCATTGATAATGGTTATTCAATCAGACATTGCTTGAATCTTTTCATTGTCTCGTCCTCCCAATACCTCAGTGTAATCTTCCAAACCCAATGTAGGGATTGAAGAAAGGGAGAGTATAATGTGCCTGCTATCTGCTTGGACGGCTTGCAAACTGAATAGCTTCAGTGTTGGACTGGGTTTTGTATGTGTGAACACAGACTAAAGGGTTAGGGTGTTTTTGTTTTCGTGCAAGCCTGGGTGACAACGATTATCTGGCAATGCTGGATCTGCTTGGTAAAGATAATGCCCTGGTTGTCATGGTTGCCACTTCTTAAAGGATACTATTTAGGAGGTAACGAGCTGCAGCAAAGCGGCCCCCAGAGTACATACTCAGCTAGCCACGGGGGGCGCTATTGTACACGCTTTATCTCAACCTGACCCTAAATCTCTAATATGCTATTATGTAGGCCGACCAAAACCGGTAATCAAACACTTACATTCACAGTCAATGGTGTACTAACCACTCATTCGTTTAGCAACACATATACATCGCATTAACAAAACAACTCGATTGTAGCTTGCCCACGCGTGTGTGTGTGCGTGTGTGTGTGCGTTTGTTGGACGGCTGTGCGACTGACTTCCTGTCTCATGTGTGTTGTTCTCTCCTGCGGTCGCCCTCTCTCCGGCTCCCCCAGAGCAGTTAGTGTTGACCCCCATTAGGCAGGACTCCACAGACCTCCAGGACCCAGAGCTGGGTGCCGGAGTCACCATGCGCTCCCGCCTCGCAGACAGGTTTGACAAAAGTGAGTGACCTACGCTCAGGTTGGCGCCCCCTACTGCTTGGGAGGCATGGGTGCATGCAGCCAACTACTTAGAAGGCAGTTGAAGCAGTAGTCCCCAGTCCTGATCCTGGAGAGCTACAGGCTCCACCTGATTAACAGCTCTGATTGGTCATTGCTCTGATTGGTCATTGCTCTGATTGGTCATTGCTCTGATTGGTCATTGCTTTGATTGGTCATTGCTCTGATTGGTCACTGCTCTGATTGGTTATTGCTCTGATTGGTCATTGCTCTGATTGATCATTGCTCTGATTGGTCATTGCTCTGATTGGTCACTGCTCTGATTGGTTATTGCTCTGATTGGTCATTGCTCTGATTGGTCATTGCTCTGATTGGTCATTGCTCTGATTGGTCATTGATCGGTGGAGAGGGAGGAGTTGGACTCGGTGCTGGACTGTAGCTAAAGCCGGCACACCCCTGTAGTTTACCATGACCTTGGCTGACGACCACTGGAATAGTCTGCTTCAGTGCACACTGCATGTGCTTGTCCTGCTTACACTACCTAGACAGCCTACTTGAAAAGTGCAGGACTACATCTATACTACATGTATTACCTCACCATGTACTGTAAGTGTATATTGATCCGAGTCATTATTTTAAAAATGTATTTACGCTTGTTAAGCACACATAAGGACAGTCATACTTGCAGACGTGAATGCTTTCCGGTAGACACACTCTCCAACAGACAGAGAAACTTATCTGGTTTGTACAAATACATGTACAATTTAGAACACGCGTATTGCACATGCATATGCACATGACATGCCTTTTAGCATGCGCATTGATGCATGCATGTGTGAGTTGTCTGGTGTGTTTTAAAGGGGGCCAAGTACGAGATCAGCAGCTGCATGTTGGGGACATTGCATGAAGTGGGTCTGCATTTCTGCATCAGGTGTGTGGCGCTCAACTTCAGAGACCACATGTGTTCAGGTGTGTTCAGGTGTGTTCAGGTGCGTTCCGGTGTGTTCAGGTGTATTCAGGTGCGTTCAGGTGCGTTCAGGTGTGTTCAGGTGCGTTCAGGTGCGTTCAGGTGTGTCCAGGTGCGTACAGGTGCGTTCAGGTGCGTTCAGGTGTGTCCAGGTGTGTTCAGGTGTGTCCAGGTGTGTACAGGTGTGTCCAGGTGTGTTCAGGTGTGGCGTCGGGGACATCGTTTCCGTTCCCGCGTGTACGAGATCTCACCTGCAGGATTAGAGGTGTGTGATTATCAGCAGGTGAAGTTGCAGAGCAGACACAAAGGGGATTATCATCCCTGCTCACTCTGCCTCTCTAAGAGGCTTTCATCCTCTACTCCCCGACCCCATAGCCCTAGCAACCGGACCTACTGGCCCTAGCAACTGGACCTACCGGCCCGCCTAGAAACAAGTGGACCTGCAAGTGGACCTCCAGCAGGGACGAGTCATGCCGGTCGCCATGGCGTCCATCCCAGCCACGGGGTGCAGGGGTGCTAAAGTCAGGCGGCGCTCTGTAGGTAAAGCTTTCCTGACCTCGTGAGACGGCTTGACGATTTACACGTGTGAAGAAGAGACCGATGTCGTTCGATAAGGGCACCGCAAGCTTCATGGCGTTAAAACGAAACGAAAATATGTTTCTAAAAGGAGTTTTGCTTGGCTGAAAGCAGATTTGTTTAGCTGTAGTAAATCTAACTTGAGGTGGTTATTGTGCATTTATATGTTGTGAACCTGTGTGACTTTGTGGTGAGAGAAGAGTTTCCGTCTTCTGAGTTGATGTTTGAACGTCGGTATCGGTGTGACAGCGCGTTCTGAGTTGTCACTGTTGGACTAAATGTTTTGACATCCCAAGCACAATGATTCAGGGCATTTAGAACATAATAGCAGCGGTCAGACTAATTGGGATTGTACAATGGTCGCTGAGGGAGAAGCAGTGATAGTGGCTGACATTTAAGTCATGTGTTGAGTGAAGGCATGGATGTCGAACAGAGGCAGGGTGTCTGGTGAAATCAACTCTGCCTTCCTGGAGAATAGAAATGAATAATGCAGCCTATACCTCTATGTATTATTCAGGGGGGGGGGTTCATCCTGGGTTTTAGCAGTGAAATGTTGGCATTTAGCCAGACTAGGTTTAGGTTCAGCCTAGAGCAGACACTGTGCTGAAACCTTTGATATGTGACCGACTGGGAACTGTGGTCTAGTCTTCCATTAACAGCAATGGCCGCCTGCATTCCAACCCAGGTGATAAATGTACGGGAGTAAAGGCAAGGTTATCAGCAAGGGATGAGTTTAAGTAGGGCACATGTAGATAGCAACCATGGGTACAATCAAAACGCACGGTCAGCTCGTGTTTCACCTGCTCAGGTGACTACAGCTTGTCAGTTGTGGCTTTCAGGAAGTCAGGGGCATGTGGGTCTGACCTACCCAGGTAGGTTAGCAGGTAGGCTCCGCTGTTCTCACGTGACGAAACCTGGAGGTTAGCTGGCAAGCTGACTCGACACTAGACGAGCATCGGTAGCGGGTTACCGAGGGTTACCGAGGTGCCTGTGCGCCATCATGGATGAGTCCCAGACGCATTGATCTTCTCTGGGATAAGTCAGAGCTGAAATGGGTTGCTGAGAGGGCCAGTATTGATCTGTTTAGAATGAAAGGTAGACTGAAGAGGTGGAAAGTATGGCGAGAGTGGATCATTAGGGCAGAGGAAATAGGATAAAAGGTGACAGTAAAAGCCATTTTTGGCAAATAATGGAAGAAGTGAGTGAGGGACAGTTTCCCCCCCCACCTGTGTGGGAAGTGAATATGAAGACACGTAGAAACAGATTTAGAAAAATAAATAAAAGTGTTGCCAAGTGTGTTCGCCTCGTCTTGACACTTCACTTTAACCATACTGGCCTTCAAACCGGTGTTGCTCTGTGTGCATGTGGGTTGGGCCCATGTTAACTATTAACTATTATGCTTTATATAGCCTATATAGTTTCATTTTCATTTTTTTGAGTTTCATTTTTGTCCTCAACAAGTAATTTGCCTTATCTCATCCACTTCGTCTCCACAGGGCTGTGACGCACTGAGTTGCTGTGATGTGTTAGCCTATAGGAACAGAGATATTAGCTAGGATAGGAGATAATTAGATGCTCATGGTTATCAGTTGGCTTGGCAGAACTTTGACACACAATGACTTGTGCAATTTACACTGCAAGTCAGATTTGCCCTGAGTACTGAGACTTGAGATATGTGCTTGACTGGTTAGAGGGGTGTTGGTAGGTCTTCTCCTGTTCTTGATTGCTGGATGTGTTGTAAGATACTTGGCAAGGTGATCTCAGTGTTCGTTGGATGAACATGTCCCCATTTCCGAGACTTGTGTTAGACTGATGAAATCACCTGAGCTTCACCTGAATTTACTCTCTTCTGTAAGGTAGTAGGGAAACAAGGTTTGTTCTAAAAGTGTTATGATCAAAGGTCTCACTTCTTGGCTAAGTGCCCACCGATTGCTTAATGGAAATGATGACGCTATTCCCCATTATTATAGTTACAATGGCTTCTACAGAAACAGGATCCGACATATCATTGCCAGCTGCTGCAGTCTAGCTCTCTTATTTTTTTAACTGAATTATTGATGCAATGATTGTATTAATTTGCTACCCAACATCAATCAAAGGGTCAATAAGTGCGTTTACATGACCCTAAGGAACCTGATAACTAGCAAATGTCGGTTTATGCCAATAATACGATTACTCCGTAGGCTACACATGTGTAATTAGAAGAGCAAATACGATTACTCAATAAACGTGTCTATGATTATTTTTATTAATCGTTGTATGCTCCACGGACAAACTTGTAGGCTACTGCAACAAACGTGTCGCCGTGTCTTTCGGTATTGGCCCTACTGCTACATAGTTTATCAGAGAATGCTCTGGTTTTATTCAATCAACACATTGAACTATGAGGCTAGCTAGCCTCACAAACCTCGGCGTTCAATGCTACTACTTGTTACTAAGTAACAACTTGTTGCACGAGCATGATAGAACCACACAAAAAGACGTTAAACACAGACCGTGTTAGCAACTAGACCAGTTATTTTGCTTTTCGTTTGAGGATAGCTTATTGTAAGATGTTATTGTAAAACTAGATACTAGATAAAGATGTTCACATGATTAGTGCTAGCATTATTAGCTACCATTATCGGGTTATGATCGGCGTATAGTGTGCATGTAAACGCACTCAATGATTGACCGCATAATATTGCCTGCTTGAAGTAGCGAAACTTAAGTCCTATGATGACCTGCTTGCTTGACATGGTTTAGCATATTAAGTTACGTGTCTACTTATTCCTAACGTGGAATAAGCGTGTGGATGAAGTAAAATAATCTTGATTGATGACACCTATTTGTTATTCGACCCTTTTACGTCCTACCCACTGCAGACAGAGCAGAAAGACAGGTACTGTCCCTTTAAATGCAAAGCGTGTTCCTCTCAAATCAGGGATCACCGTAGGGTTCCACTGGAGACGCTGGCCGTTGTCTAACCGGGCATCACCGAATTTACGTTGTTTAGAAAAATGGAGCGCCAAAAAGATTTTTCAAATCTACACAAAACAACCAGATGACACTTTTGCGGAGGACTTTTGGTCACATTCATTCTACAAGTCGGGAGCTTCCCTGTGACAGCAAGACAGAGGTAGGAGAAACGAGGAACGGCGTGCTTTATCTGTCCTCGCCCTTGCACCTTGCCTTGAGACAGCGGGCGGTAAACTGTCCAGTCACGACCAGACTGACTATGTATCTTTCGTAGACCGCTCCTCCATTGTGTAATTTTGCCGGTTCTAGAATGCTCCCCAATGTATTTGCGATTTCGTGTAACTAGCGTACAAGGATTCCGCCATTCAGTTGCTATAGATGGGAGCAGCTGGAGGGAATTACGACAAAGCTAGTCCTTGGAGGGAGTCACGGCAACGGAGCCAGCGTGGGATTTCTGTGACAGGGATGTAGAATTAACCATACAGGTGCTTTCGCAGGTCACGATATACCCCTGTGTCAGAATACACAAGTTTCTGCTCAAAGAAAGGAGGCAAACACACGTTGTTTGTGTCGCTATTGTGCATCCATCAGCAGATTCTATACAACAGGGGGTCCCGTGGGCGTGCGTCCGTAGAGTGCAGATGACATGGGGGCTGTTCAGAATAGTAAACGTCATTGACATCGACCACCGGCTTACATCAGCATACAGTAACCTCTATAGTTGGTGCCTCCTCTTTTGAACTGTAAACAACGTCTTTTATGTCTCTCCCTGTCTCCCACACACACTTACCCTAGCCTCGCCTCTCTCCCATCAAACGAACGGTGCAGGACCCGCTTGTTCGTCTACCGGCTACCGCAAGGCAGACGATGAGATGTCCGGAACTACTTCGCAGGCGGATCCCATAGATGCTACGGCGCGGATGGTCTTGCTCAACCGGCCACAGACCACCAAATTCTGTGACAACCATGTCAGGTAAACTTCCACCCTTTTACATCACACCCGTGACCATGTATTTTGGTGGGCCAAAGTTTTGAAATAAATTATTTTTCTTATGTACCTCAAAAGTGCTTAACATGGCCATTTGGCGTCAATTGCAGAGTAAGTTTTTGAATTCTTTAACTTATTATAAAACGGCATAACTGCAGCTGAAATGCTTGCTGTAACTTAAAAGGCATGCATGGCTAAGACAGCGACAGCTGTGCCTTAGAAAACAGTTTGCAAACGTATACCCTGCTGTTGAAGAAAATATGGTCCTGTCCTAGAATTGCCTTAAATTTGAGAGAAAAAAGCATGTGAGTTTAGAAAAGTACAACAATATTTACATATCCTACAGGCCACTTTTCTTAAACAAGGTTGAATGAACAAGCAATGTAAACTCTGACGCACCAAATCCATTGACCTAAGATGTAATAACTAAATTCGTTGTTTACTGACGTGATGATGTCGTATTGTATAAGTTATCGTCGATCTTTGTAGTGGGAAACCGTGTTTGGTGAAAGAGCTGTGTTTGGTCTGGAGGCAGCATGCTGTGAAAGCGTCTGAGTGGGTGAATGTTCCGTCTGAGTGGGTGAATGTTCCGTCTGAGTGGGTGAATGTTCCGTCTGAGTGGGTAAATGTTCCGTCTGAGTGGGTGAATGTTCCGTGTGAGTGGGTGAATGTTCCGTCTGAGTGGGTGAATGTTCCGTCTGAGTGTGTGAAGGTTCCGTCTGAGTGGGTGAAGGTTCCGTCTGAGTGTGTGAATGTTCCGTCTGAGTGTGTGAAGGTTCCGTCTGAGTGGGTGAATGTTCCGTCTGAGTGGGTGAATGTTCCGTCTGAGTGGGTGAATGTTCCGTCTGAGTGGGTGAATGTTCCGTGGGCGTGTGGCTATCTGTCTGGCAGGGTCATTGGCAAGGCCAACAGGACTGGAAAGCTGTGGGTCTAATCAAGGGGCTCTCAGCTGCCGTCTGGATTTGATAAGTACACTCGCTGCTTTTATGAAAGTTATGAAGCAGAGGATTAACGGTGCTCGTTTATTCAGATGATTCAACCGTCCGTCACAGCTGT
>CAEFZP010001913.1:0-7500 GCA_903064625.1 Mallotus villosus | reverse complement strand
AGCACATAACACACTCAAGCACAAGCGCATAACACACACACACTAGCACATAACACACACACACAAGCACATAACACACTCACACTAGCACATAACACACACACACACACACACACCAGCACATAACACACACAAGCACATAACGCACATAACACACACACAAGCACATAACACACCACACAAGCACATAACACACACACACAAGCACATAACACACACACAAGCACAGAAACACACTCTGACACAAGCACAGAACACATTCTCACACAAGCACCGAAACACAAGCTGAGTCTTGCTGAGACAAGCTCCCACCTGATGAACCAACCTCCCTCTCTCTCCCCCCCCAGAGCGGTTCCTCTCGGCCCAGACCAAGTGTTGCTGCGTGGGGCCCAGCTCAGGAACACACAGTGGGTGGTGGGGATCATCGTCTACACGGGGCATGACTCCAAACTGATGCAGGTAAACACCAGGCCACAGTGGGATACCCACCACACATGACCTTTGAACTCTGCACCAAATCATCACATGTCCTTGTTTGGCACTGTGATGTCATGTGAGCGTCCGTAACCTCAGCCCGTCCCCCTGTGCCTCTCTAGAACTCGACCAAGGCACCTCTGAAACGCTCCAACGTGGAGAGGGTGACAAACATGCAGATCCTGGTGCTGTTCTGTATCCTCCTGGTGATGGCGCTAGTGAGCTCGATAGGTGCTGCCATCTGGAACAAGACACACACAGAGGAAGCCTGCTGGTACCTGTCTCGTAAAGGTGAGAACACTCTTTACTCACTCTTACACGCACACACACACACACACACACACGCTCTTCTCTTACACACACACGCTCTTCTCTTACACACACACTCACACGCTCTTCTCTCACACACACACACACACACACGCTCTTCTCTTACACACACACTCACACGCTCTTCTCTTACACACACACTCACACGCTCTTCTCTTACACACACACTCACACACTCTTCTCTTACACACACACACACACTCTCTTCTCTTACACACACACACGCTCTTCTCTTACACACACACACACTCATGCTGTACATAACTGCTAACGGATATAAAACATACACAACACCCATTATTCTTGTTTAATATATTTGTGTGTGTGTGTGTCTTCAGGTGACATCTCCACTAACTTCATGTACAACCTGTTGACGTTTATCATCCTCTACAACAACCTGATCCCCATCAGTCTGCTGGTCACTCTGGAGGTGGTCAAGTTCACACAAGCCCTCTTCATCAACTGGGTATGTGTGCGTGTGTGTGTGTGTGTGTGTGTGTGTGTGTGTGTGAATGCAGCAGATACAGAGTGTGTGTGTGTGTGTGTGTGTGTGTGAATGCAGCAGATACAGAGTGTGTGTGTGTGTGTGTGTGTGTGAATGCAGCAGATGCAGAGTGTGAATGTGCGTGTGCGTGTGCGTGTGTGTGTGTGTGTGTGAATGCAGCAGATACAGAGTGAATGTGTGTGTATGTGAATGCAGCAGATACAGAGTGAATGTGTGTGTATGTGAATGCAGCAGATACAGTGTGTGTGTGTGTGTGTGTGTGTGAATACAGCAGATACAGAGTGTGTGTGTGTGTGCGCGCGCGTGTGTGTGTGTGTGCGTGTATACAGCAGTGTGTAACAGATATCCCCTTGCTGTTCCGTCAGGATGAGGAGATGTACTACTCAGAGACGGACACGCCCGCTGTGGCTCGGACGTCCAATCTGAACGAAGAGCTGGGCCAGGTCAGGACACGCCTCCAGACACTTCCTTCTGTTCTGCAAAGGAGGACTTGAAGCTAATAGACCCCTGATGTCTCTCTCTCTCTGTCTCTCCTCTCCGTCTCTCTGTCATGTGCTCTCTCTCTGTATCTCTGTACTCTCTCTCTCGTTCTCTCTCTCTCTCGTCGTCTCATCTCTCTCTCTAGCTCTGTGTCTCTCTTGATGTCTCTCTCTCTACTTCTCTGTCTCTCATCTCTCACGCTCTCTCTCTCTCTCATGCCTCTCTCTCACGCTCTCTCTACTCCTCTCACGCTCTCTCTCTCTCCACGCCTCTCTCTCTCTCTCTCTCTCTCGCTCTCCATCATCTCCTTCTCTCTCAGCTCTCTCTCTCTCTCCCTCTCTCCCTCGCTATCTCTCGCTCTCTCTCTCTCGCGCTCTCTCCTCTCTCTCTCCTCGATCACCCAGCCCTCTCCTCCTCTCTCTCTCTCCTCTCTGTCTCTCTCTCTCTCTCTTCACCTTCCAGGTGAAGTATCTGTTTTCTGACAAGACAGGGACTCTTACCTGTCAACATCATGCACTTTAGAAGTGTCCATAGCTGGAATCACATACGGGTACAGTACTATCTCATGTCTGGGTTTACTGTGTGCAGTATATCTTTTAGATTTTTCCCATTTCATTTCTGTTTACCGATCCGATGATTAAAATCAATGAGATAAATCTTTGCCACTGCAGGCATTTCCCTGATCTGGACTGTGATCGTTCCATGGAAGACTTCAGGTCCGCCTCCTTCTCACGCTCTCACTATCTTTCAATCAGCAGCGTACTTCCAATGTCAAAGACTTCATCACGTGTCACCCACTACTACTAACATGACCTCCGTGTCTCTCTCCTCCATTTCTCTCCCTCCCTCCCTCCCTCCCTCCCATCCCTCCCTCCCTCCCTCCCTCCCTCCCTCCCTCCCTCCCTCCCTCCCTCCCTCCCTCCCTCCCTCCCTCCCTCCCTCCAGTCACCTCCCGCCCAGCAGCAGCAAAGAGTCTAAAGACACAGAGTTTGACGACCCCGCACTCGTCAAGAACATCGAGAACCATGTAGGTGTTCCCCAGCTCTTCTCAGACAGACAGAAGAACATATGGAACCCAGGCCGCACCTCCTAGCGGTTCCTCTGTTCCTGGTTCTTCTCAGACAGACAGAAGAACATATGGAACCCAGGCCGCACCTCCTAGCGGTTCCTCTGTTCCTGGTTCTTCTCAGACAGACCTCAGAACATATGGAACCCAGGCCGCACCCCCCTAGCGGTTCCTCTGTTCTTTAGTTCTTCTCAGACAGACTGGAGAACATGTGGAACCCAGGCCGCACCTCCTAGCGGTTCCTCTGCTCTCTAGTTCTTCTCAAATCAATGTTCCCACAGAACATGTTCCAGGTGTGTGTGTATGCAGGCTGTGATTAACCCTCGCCTGTCCTGTTGGCCCCTCCTCTCTCCAGCCCACCTCTGCTCAGATCTGTGAGTTCCTCACCATGATGGCCGTGTGTCACACCGTGGTCCCGGAGAGAGACGCAGACCAGCTCATCTACCAGGCCTCCTCGCCAGGTCAGACGGCCAATCGCATCTCTGACACGACACCAAACCGACCAATGACAACTCTGCGCTGACGCGGGACTAATCCATGACAGAGCGAGATGGTCACTGATTGCCTCTGACGTGTGTGTGTGACGTGTGTGTGTGTGTGTGTGTGTTGGTCTCAGATGAGGGGGCGTTGGTGAAAGGAGCCAAAGGACTTGGCTTCGTCTTCACTGCAAGGACCCCAGACTCTGTCATCATTAACGCTGTAAGCGCTGTGTTTGAATATTATATCACTTTATATATGGGACATGTGATTTGCTGCCTGTATGTCCTCGTTCATAAAAACATATCTTGTTCTCAGTTTAACTAGTGCGCTTTTATTCTAGAGAGGAAAGGAGATGAGTTTTGAGCTTCTGAATGTGCTGGAGTTTTCAAGGTAAGGTCACACACACACACACACACACACACACACTGTACTCTCTAGCCCTCTGTATAAGATACCATACGATACGGTTGTGAGAGTTCTAACACTACCAAACCAGAGGATGTTTTACTTCTGCAGCAACCGCAAACGCATGTCAGTGGTGGTCAGAACGGCAGCGGGGAAACTGCGTCTGTACTGCAAGGGAGCGGTGAGTGTCATCCTCTAGTGACCTCGCAGTTATCACGTCACACCAAGACGCTGAGTTCACTGGCTCATGTTGATGATGTCACGGTGCAGGCTGATGATGTCACGGTGCAGGCTGATGATGTCACGGTGCTGTGTTTCAGGATAACGTGATCTTCGAGCGCCTGACAGACGCGTCCCAGTACAAGGAGGTGACCATCGCTCACTTGGAGATGTTTGCCACCGAGGGTAAGGATGGAACGGCACCCCCTGACGTCTTCTACCACCACCTGGCTTCTCTCAGATCAGTCATCTGCTACATTCACACCTGTCCTGTTATTTACTCATCCTGGTGTGGTGCATGGTGCATGCTGCATGGTGCATGCTGTTGTCCCGTGGCTCCGTCGCATGGCGCAGCTCAACACGGCGGTGGAACTGCTGTGCTACCACTGCGGTATATGAAGGTTTTCACATTGTAACTGTGAGATATTGAACCGTCATCCTGCTCTCCTTCCAGGTCTGAGGACTCTGTGCTTCGCCTACGTGGACCTGGAGGAGGGGGCGTACCAGGAGTGGCTGAAGGAGTACACCCGCATCAGCACCGTGCTCAAAGACCGCGCGCAGAACTAGAGGAGTGCTACGAACTACTGGAGAAGGTAGCTACTAACGGTGTTAGCTGTTAGCTACTGGCTCATTAACTAGAGGAGTGCTACGAACTACTGGAGAAGGTAGCTACTAACGGTGTTGGCTACTGGCTCTTGACTCACCTCTTAGTCCCCTTCACGTCTCCATGGCGACCCCAGGCAGAGCATCCCCAGCCTCTGTAGGATGGTGGTCGTCAGGCTTTTTTACTTTGTCAGGAGACAACTTTTTACTTTCACTCCTTACATTTTTACACATATCTCTACTTCTACATGTTCAGTCACTTTAGTTCTACTCTGTATTTGGGCATGATCTCTCTCTCCTCTCCTTTCACTGTGTGTATGTGGACATGTGGGCCATCTCTGCTAAACATAGCGTTAGAGACGTGTGCTGGATTTTCTCTTCGTCCACTTATAAGGTTGCTGTAGCTTTAGAAGCCAGTAGGGGGCAGTGGTGTTCCCACTGCTTGCTGCCCCCCACAACACCTCAACCACAGAGGGAAAAAAAGTCTGAAAATGTCAATATGCTGCGAGTCAAACAGTAATCCATTGGAAACGCTTCTGTAGCCTTAGCATGTTGAATCTGGACGTGTTCCTCTCTCGCCCACAGCCTCAGTATACAGACGTTTTGACATGTTTCTTCACCACGGCAATGTTCGCATGACGCTTTTGCTCTGGGCTTAATTAGCCTCTCTTGTCTTTTACCCAAGGGAGACAGCTCAGCAAAAGGTTTGAAGCACAGGGGAGCGGCCAGAACGGAGTGATGGGAGGGAGAGAGAGGGAGAGAACAGAGCAGAAACGTGAGGGAGAGAGAGGGAGAGAACAGAGCAGAAACGTGAGGGAGGGAGAGAGAGGGAGAGAGCAGAGACGAGAGAGAGGGAGAGAACAGAGCAGAGAGAGATAGAACAGAGCAGAGAGAGAGAGAACAGAAGCAGAGAGCAGAGACGTGAGGGAGGGAGAGAGCAGAGAGCAGAGACGTGAGGGAGGGAGAGAGCAGAGAGCAGAGACGTGAGGGAGAGAGAGAGCAGAGAGCAGAGACGTGAGGGAGGCATCGGGCAGGGGGAGAGGTAGACTGGAAGACCACAGAGCTAATTACCTGCACTAGTCTGCCAAGAGACCTATAAAAGTGGAGCAAACAACACATCAGTGTTACCTGCTGGAATGTGTATGTGTGTGTGTGTGTGTGTATGTGTGTGTATTTGTAAATACTGAACAATTATAGCGGGGGGTGGGGGGGTGTATTAACAGGCCGTTCTGAAGCTGCTGCTTGGCCCAAAGACAGAGTGTCAGAAGAACAGCTCTGCTCTCTCATGGCTGAGACTGAGACTGGCACACTGCCACATCTACAACTCTGCTCACTTTCACATTCCTGTCATGTAGCCTCTGGTGTCTCCTGGACGCAGTGCCACACTGCACACACTCACAAACACTCACACACACACACACACTCTGGTGTAGTGGTTTCCTCACACAGTGAAGACATGCGCAAATCTGTCGTCCTACATTTTAAATGACGCTTAAACATTATGATGTTTCATGTTGTACATACATGTCTCTGTCTGTCTGTGTGTGTGTGTCTGCGTACTTGTGTGTGTGTGTCTGTGTACTTGTGTGTCTGCGTACTTGTGTGTGTGTGTCAGAACCTGCTGCTGTTGGGAGCCACAGCCATAGAGGACCGTCTCCAGGCGGGGGTTCCAGAGACCATCGCTACTCTGATGAGAGCCGACATCAAGATCTGGGTGCTCACAGGGGACAAGCAGGAGACGGCCATCAACATCGGTGAGGAGAGGAAGAGAGGAGGGAGGGAGAGGGGTGAGGCAGAGAGGTAGAGAGTGGGCAGGTAAGAAGGAGGAGAGAGGGGGAGCATGAGAGTGGAGAGGGGAGAGGTGGAGGGGAGAGAGGGTGAGGCAAGAGTGGACAGAGGGTGATGTGGATGATAGAGGGAGGAGGGGTGAGCAGATCAGAGGTGGTAGGAGATGGTGAGCAGAGAGTCAAGAAGGGATTGTATAGGGGTGAGGCAGCAGTGGGTTGGAGAGGGGAGGAGAGGGGTGAGGCAGAGAGTGTGGATCAAGGGGTGAGGTGTAGGAGATATGAGAGGGGTGAGGCATAGATGTGGAGGAGAGGGGTTGAGCAGAGAGAGTAAGAATGAGTGGATGTGATGCAGATGAGTATAGTGAGTATGGGTAGTCATGCTAGCGTACGTTGAGTGAGGCAGATGAGGTTGGTTACGGCAGAGTGTTCTGAGTCACGAGAGGTAAACCATGTAGATGGGGTGTATATGTGGTGAGGCGTCATTTGGAGTGAGGTAGATGGTGAGTGGCCAGATGAGTTGGAGGATGTGTGCTGATTGGTATACAATAACAAAATAAGACCCATTTTAATAAGTTTTTTCCATTGAGTATGGCATATGTCCTGTCCCACATCATGCATGGAGAGAGAGAGTGGAGTAGTAAGTGAGCAGTGTCTCTCTGTCTCAGTTACTCCTGTCGCCTGGTGCACAATGGCAATGTCCCTCATCATCGTCACCGAGGACTCACTGGACGTGAGTACGCCCTCCTGTGCTTCCTCGTCCTCTCCTTACTCCTCCTCCTCTATACCTGTCACTCTCTCGATCCTTCCTCTCCTCTCCGCCCTCTCCCTTCCTCCCCTCCTCCTCTCTCCTTCACTCTTCCTCCCCTCTTTCTGTAAGTTTTCTTTCTCTCACTCTCCCCTCCGCCTGCAAGAGAGCATGTGACATTGAACGGTGTTTTTGCTTGTGCGTCTTCGTGTGTGTGTACAGAAGGTGGTGTGTTGAGGGTGGTGGGGGGTGTCCCACAGAAGGTAACCGTGGGAACTAGGTGGTGGTGTGCAGATTTGTGGGTGTGGCTCTTGTCTGCACGCAGGTGGAGGTGATTAAGGTGTCTGGTGTCGTCCTGGAGAGAGTAAAGAGAGAAGACACGCTCGTTGCTTCACATCTCTCTCTC
>CAEFZP010001911.1:0-25706 GCA_903064625.1 Mallotus villosus | reverse complement strand
TTTGACCCATGGCTATTTTGTGACAACTTTAATGCAAAAAAAAATGATGTGAAACATTTTCTTTATCCTTCGCACTGTATCGGGGTCATTCTGACCTACAGCTTTGTTGTGAAAAGGTTTCATGCCAAAAAAATGACCCAAGGCTATTTTGTCTGCGTTGTCTATTACTAACTAACAAACACACACACGCACACACACACACAGACACACACACACACACACACACGGCTGACAATTCTGAGAGACGGGGACGAGTAAGACAAAAAGTGAGAAATTTGTAATTTCGAAATTTTATTGTGTATGTAACAAACTTAAAAACAACAACATCAAGCCACAAGCCCTGTTTACGGAAAGGTTTATCTTTCAGACAAGGGACAAATTCATGGATCAGCACAATACCCTCTTCATCCAACCCACACCTACCTACATCCACAACCATATTCTGTTAGCTGGGGCGTAGAGTAGATGACTCAGACTCTGTGGTAGTAGAGGTTCCTGGGGGGCGTTTAGGACGTTGACTCTTCAAACTGGAGAAGAGGCGACCGAGTGTTGAGTCCTCCCTTCTGGCGGACCTCTTGAAGTCAGCCCCCAGGAAGGCATACAGTAGCGGGTTTAGACAGCAGTGGGCAAATGCCATTGGTTCAGCCACAGCCAGCCACACATCCAGCACCGCCTCCAAACGGCAGCCCCTGGGAAGGACCTCTAGGCTCATGAGGGCATCCACAGTGATGCCCGCCCCATACGGGAGCCAACACAGGAAGAAGCAGGACCAATGCCACAGTGGTCCTGACAGCTCTGCGCTTCTGTCTCTGCCCCTGCAGAGGCCCGATGCGGGTCAGCCTGGACACGATGACACAGTAACACACCAGCAAAACTAGGCCCGGTACCACCAAGCCCAGCTGCAGGTGGAACACCGACATCCAGAGAGGAACGTTGTCAGCTGGGTATAAGCGCTGGCACACAATCGTCCCATCTCCAGCTTCCCAAGTCCTGGCAAACACTATGTCTGACACTGCCAAGAGAACCGCAGGCGACCAGGCTCCTGGAAAAGGAGAGGGGGTGAGGGGGGACAAAGATGAGAATCGATGGTTAGATCAGGAGATGGAGAATATATCAAGTGAAGATGTACCTCTGTACATCTGAGGCATGGGCACGTCATGAGAGAGAGAGATAAGGGATCAGGCTAGAGATGCAGCTCACCTACAAACACCAGTCTCTGGGCCAGTAGCTGTCTCGTGCGTGAGGTGTGCACGTCTGTTGCTCTGACCACGGCTAGGTAGCGGTCCAGACTGATGAAGGCCAGGATGAGCACACTCCCATACAGGTTCACCGTGTAGATGACGTGCACGGCCACACAGGTGCCTAATCCGAAACGCCAGTCCGTCAGGGCTGCATCCGCTGCCCAGAACGGGAGCGTCAGCACAAAGAGAAGATCTGCAGCAGAGAGGTGCAGCCGGTAGCGGTCTGTCAGACTCAATTTTGACCTGGGGACAATCAGATAGAAACGCTCCGTGTGTCATCTTCGACATCAGAATGTGTTTTATCTGCCATGTAATGTGTTCACACAAACAGGGAATTTACTGTGACAGCATTAATGTGCCTATAATAAACGAATGTACGGATCTTTCTTTGTTCTTTCTTTTTCAAAAGATTCAAATGTACAAAGTAACTAACAAAACTTACTAAAGAACTAAGCTAATCTCATATTTGTCATCGTCTTCGTCATCCATCTTTATGCTCACCTGCGCTTGGCGCCAAGCACCATCAACACCAGGCCGTTCCCAGTGATGCCCAGGACAAAGATGAAGCCATAGACCACAGGGAGGAACACTCGCTGGACGTCAGGGGTTATCACTTGATCCACAAAACACAGACCATCCGGGTCCACCCCCAAGTCGCCAGAACCAGTGTAATTTATGTCATAGTCAAGCACAATATGCTGTAAGGGGAGAGAGAGAGAGAGGCGTCAACAGTCATGAGAGACATAGAAAGACACTAGTAGTAGATGAAGTGAGAGAGAACAAGCTATTTCACAAGACACCATAACATGCCTTGATAAAAAAGGATGACATTATGACTGTTCAAAACTGAAAAGATTCTTGACCGTACATATATTTTCCAAGTTGCACAATCCTCTTTCTATTTGCCAAGACCAACTTTCCAGACTGTAGTGATCCTTTATCCTTTTTATAAATATCCTTTATCTAAAGATAGATTTCAAAGACCCCAAAGAACTAGACAGACCTGCAACATTGTGCCTGTGGGACCTTCCGTTGAGGAGCAGCAGTTGTCAATTGACCTTCAATGTACACCTCCAGATCATACATACGTAAATACGACAACAAAGCTGAATAAGACCTTGTCACAAACCTCATAGTAGGAGGACATGATTGAGCGGAGCCTGGGTCTCTGTCTCCTCTGCTGAGCGGAGCTGAGTACACTTCTCCCTTCAGTGAAGGGAGTTTAACATCTCTCCCAGTTACCCCCAGAGCCCATACAAGTCTACACTTCCTCATGTCGGTCTGACTAAATAATAGCCCCCATGTCGGTCGGACAGACTACACTTCCTCACGTCGGTCGGACGAATTACACTTCCTCACGTCGGTCTGACATTCTACACTTCCTCACGTCTGTCGGACATTCTACACTTCCTCAGGAAGGACTACACTTCCTCACGTCGGTCGGACTAAATGAGCGCCATCCTCCGCCCTTGCAACTAGGTTGAACTAAATGAGGGGAATACTGAGCGCTTGGACACTGAGTGCGAGGAGAGGTTGTCTGGGAGAGTGCTACTACCACTACTACTACTACTACTACTACTACTACTTACATACATTCAGTGGGTTAGGGTCAGGCCAGTAGCCGTCGTCTAGTCACCCAGTTATGGCTGTGGATTTCACTGCGCTGCAAGTTCTACAGCAGATGTTTGCAAGTGTCGAGCAAGATGACTCTGAAGAGGAGGCCGAGGATGTATCAGAAGAAGAAGACGTGATAGAGGGCGACGCAGAGAATGTGTCAGAACAAGAATGTGAAGAGCCCAACGCAGAGAATGTGTCAGAAGAAGAAGAAGGCGGCGGTGGCGGCGGCGGCGGAGAAGAGCACAGCGCAGACCGCCGCGACCTGCCGCCCCCCGAAGAGGACAACGCCGACAATGATCCTCCTGAGGACCATGTCCCAGATACTTTCGTGTCGAAAAACGGCAAAATCCATTGGTCTTCGGTTCTGTATGAGACTCAGAGGCAGCCGCCGCCGCAACGTAGAAACACGGAGAGACCCCCCGGACCCACAGCTTACGCCGTTTCCCATGCTCATGACATGGTCTCCACGTTTCTACTCTTTGTCACGCCACAAATCGAAAGAGTAATATTGGACGAGACAAATCGGGAAGGGTATCTGAAACGAGGAGAAGGGTGGAAGGCCATGGACGCCACGGACCTACGTGCCTACATAGGGCTGCTAATCCTGGCGGGGGTGTACAAGTCCCGAGGCGAAGCGGCCGCTAGTCTATGGGACGCGCAAAGCGGCAGAGTGATTTTCCGCGCTACGATGCCGCTCAACCTCTTTTACACGTACTCGTCAACGATACGATTTGACGACCGTAGCACACGAGCGGCGAGACGCGCCACGGACAAGTTGGCGGCGATAAGAGAGGTCTAGTGAGGACCAGTCATAGCGAATTGCTGCCCATACAGAGCTAGAGGTGAGGCAATCGCTCTACCCACATATCCCAGACCTCTCTTATCGCCGCCAACTTGTCCGTGGCGCGTCTCGCCGCTCGTGTGCTACGGTCGTCAAATCGTATCGTTGACGAGTACGTGTAAAAGAGGTTGAGCGGCATCGTAGCGCGGAAAATCACTCTGCCGCTTTGCGCGTCCCATAGACTAGCGGCCGCTTCGCCTCGGGACTTGTACACCCCCGCCAGGATTAGCAGCCCTATGTAGGCACGTAGGTCCGTGGCGTCCATGGCCTTCCACCCTTCTCCTCGTTTCAGATACCCTTCCCGATTTGTCTCGTCCAATATTACTCTTTCGATTTGTGGCGTGACAAAGAGTAGAAACGTGGAGACCATGTCATGAGCATGGGAAACGGCGTAAGCTGTGGGTCCGGGGGGTCTCTCCGTGTTTCTACGTTGCGGCGGCGGCTGCCTCTGAGTCTCATACAGAACCGAAGACCAATGGATTTTGCCGTTTTTCGACACGAAAGTATCTGGGACATGGTCCTCAGGAGGATCATTGTCGGCGTTGTCCTCTTCGGGGGGCGGCAGGTCGCGGCGGTCTGCGCTGTGCTCTTCTCCGCCGCCGCCGCCACCGCCGCCTTCTTCTTCTTCTGACACATTCTCTGCGTTGGGCTCTTCACATTCTTGTTCTGACACATTCTCTGCGTCGCCCTCTATCACGTCTTCTTCTTCTGATACATCCTCGGCCTCCTCTTCAGAGTCATCTTGCTCGACACTTGCAAACATCTGCTGTAGAACTTGCAGCGCAGTGAAATCCACAGCCATAACTGGGTGACTAGACGACGGCTACTGGCCTGACCCTAACCCACTGAATGTATGTAAGTAGTAGTAGTAGTAGTAGTAGTAGTAGTGGTAGTAGCACTCTCCCAGACAACCTCTCCTCGCACTCAGTGTCCAAGCGCTCAGTATTCCCCTCATTTAGTTCAACCTAGTTGCAAGGGCGGAGGATGGCGCTCATTTAGTCCGACCGACGTGAGGAAGTGTAGTCCTTCCTGAGGAAGTGTAGAATGTCCGACAGACGTGAGGAAGTGTAGAATGTCAGACCGACGTGAGGAAGTGTAATTCGTCCGACCGACGTGAGGAAGTGTAGTCTGTCCGACCGACATGGGGGCTATTATTTAGTCAGACCGACATGAGGAAGTGTAGACTTGTATGGGCTCTGGGGGTAACTGGGAGAGATGTTAAACTCCCTTCACTGAAGGGAGAAGTGTACTCAGCTCCGCTCAGCAGAGGAGACAGAGACCCAGGCTCCGCTCAATCATGTCCTCCTACTATGAGGTTTGTGACAAGGTCTTATTCAGCTTTGTTGTCGTATTTACGTATGTATGATCTGGAGGTGTACATTGAAGGTCAATTGACAACTGCTGCTCCTCAACGGAAGGTCCCACAGGCACAATGTTGCAGGTCTGTCTAGTTCTTTGGGGTCTTTGAAATCTATCTTTAGATAAAGGATATTTATAAAAAGGATAAAGGATCACTACAGTCTGGAAAGTTGGTCTTGGCAAATAGAAAGAGGATTGTGCAACTTGGAAAATATATGTACGGTCAAGAATCTTTTCAGTTTTGAACAGTCATAATGTCATCCTTTTTTATCAAGGCATGTTATGGTGTCTTGTGAAATAGCTTGTTCTCTCTCACTTCATCTACTACTAGTGTCTTTCTATGTCTCTCATGACTGTTGACGCCTCTCTCTCTCTCTCCCCTTACAGCATATTGTGCTTGACTATGACATAAATTACACTGGTTCTGGCGACTTGGGGGTGGACCCGGATGGTCTGTGTTTTGTGGATCAAGTGATAACCCCTGACGTCCAGCGAGTGTTCCTCCCTGTGGTCTATGGCTTCATCTTTGTCCTGGGCATCACTGGGAACGGCCTGGTGTTGATGGTGCTTGGCGCCAAGCGCAGGTGAGCATAAAGATGGATGACGAAGACGATGACAAATATGAGATTAGCTTAGTTCTTTAGTAAGTTTTGTTAGTTACTTTGTACATTTGAATCTTTTGAAAAAGAAAGAACAAAGAAAGATCCGTACATTCGTTTATTATAGGCACATTAATGCTGTCACAGTAAATTCCCTGTTTGTGTGAACACATTACATGGCAGATAAAACACATTCTGATGTCGAAGATGACACACGGAGCGTTTCTATCTGATTGTCCCCAGGTCAAAATTGAGTCTGACAGACCGCTACCGGCTGCACCTCTCTGCTGCAGATCTTCTCTTTGTGCTGACGCTCCCGTTCTGGGCAGCGGATGCAGCCCTGACGGACTGGCGTTTCGGATTAGGCACCTGTGTGGCCGTGCACGTCATCTACACGGTGAACCTGTATGGGAGTGTGCTCATCCTGGCCTTCATCAGTCTGGACCGCTACCTAGCCGTGGTCAGAGCAACAGACGTGCACACCTCACGCACGAGACAGCTACTGGCCCAGAGACTGGTGTTTGTAGGTGAGCTGCATCTCTAGCCTGATCCCTTATCTCTCTCTCTCATGACGTGCCCATGCCTCAGATGTACAGAGGTACATCTTCACTTGATATATTCTCCATCTCCTGATCTAACCATCGATTCTCATCTTTGTCCCCCCTCACCCCCTCTCCTTTTCCAGGAGCCTGGTCGCCTGCGGTTCTCTTGGCAGTGTCAGACATAGTGTTTGCCAGGACTTGGGAAGCTGGAGATGGGACGATTGTGTGCCAGCGCTTATACCCAGCTGACAACGTTCCTCTCTGGATGTCGGTGTTCCACCTGCAGCTGGGCTTGGTGGTACCGGGCCTAGTTTTGCTGGTGTGTTACTGTGTCATCGTGTCCAGGCTGACCCGCATCGGGCCTCTGCAGGGGCAGAGACAGAAGCGCAGAGCTGTCAGGACCACTGTGGCATTGGTCCTCTGCTTCTTCCTGTGTTGGCTCCCGTATGGGGCGGGCATCACTGTGGATGCCCTCATGAGCCTAGAGGTCCTTCCCAGGGGCTGCCGTTTGGAGGCGGTGCTGGATGTGTGGCTGGCTGTGGCTGAACCAATGGCATTTGCCCACTGCTGTCTAAACCCGCTACTGTATGCCTTCCTGGGGGCTGACTTCAAGAGGTCCGCCAGAAGGGAGGACTCAACACTCGGTCGCCTCTTCTCCAGTTTGAAGAGTCAACGTCCTAAACGCCCCCCAGGAACCTCTACTACCACAGAGTCTGAGTCATTTACTCTACGCCCCAGCTAACAGAATATGGTTGTGGATGTAGGTAGGTGTGGGTTGGATGAAGAGGGTATTGTGCTGATCCATGAATTTGTCCCTTGTCTGAAAGATAAACCTTTCCGTAAACAGGGCTTGTGGCTTGATGTTGTTGTTTTTAAGTTTGTTACATACACAATAAAATTTCGAAATTACAAATTTCTCACTTTTTGTCTTACTCGTCCCCGTCTCTCAGAATTGTCAGCCGTGTGTGTGTGTGTGTGTGCGTGCGTGTTTGTTAGTAATAGACAACGCAGACAAAATAGCCGTGGGTCAAAACGACCCTGATACCGCGCGAAGGATGGAGTAAATGTTTCACCTCATTTTTTTGGCATGAAACCTTTTCACAACAAAGCTGTAGGTCAGAATGACCCCGATACAGTGCGAAGGATAAAGAAAATGTTTCACATCATTTTTTTTGCATTAAAGTTGTCATAAAATAGCCATGGGTCAAAATGACCCTAAGGGTGCACAAGGGTTAACATAAACCAAGATAGAGTACATTTCCTCTGCAATTTTGTCTATTTACATTTGAGAGATCTTGTCAAAATTTGTGTTATTGAAGATTTCAGTTATACTTGTACTATACATGTTCTATTCATCAGTTTCACCATGTAAGGGTATGCAAGAGAGTTGTAACTTTCCACCATTATATGGGTTGAACTACATTTTTTTGTATTTGCAATGATAGTACGTACAATAATTGTGTATGTCTACAGATAATGTACCTGAGGGCTGCAAACAATAATCGGTCCGACACCAACTTAGCCTTCTTCATCCAGGCTGTTCAGGATTTTGGATATCCACTCAGGTAAATTTGTAACTCAGGTCATGTGCTGTTTTAATGATTTGTTATCCCAAAAAAGCCTGTTGTATTGTTCTAAAGGTCCACTGCCGTTATTTGTATTTTGGTCAATGTCTTTAGAGTGCGAGCAGATCAAGGAGGAGAGAATGTTGGTGTTGCCCGTTTGATGTTTACCGTGCGTGGACCAGACAGTGGCAGCTTTATAGCTGGAAAAAGTGTCCATAACCAAAGGTATACCTAGTCCTAGTTTTTAAATATTTTAGTAAGAAGACAAGAACTACTTAATGTGGCTAGCAAATATCATTTTTTTGGTATTTTGTTTTCAACAGAATCGCGAGACTATGGCGTGACATTTGGATGGGGGTCACCAATGTGTTTTACCACATTTTCCACATGCTGGAGGAAGAGGGCCTCCTTGATTTAAGAAATGCCACGCATTTCTTTTGCCTTCATTACGTTTTTCTGCCACGTCTTGAAGAAAACCTCAATGTGTTTCGAGAAGGATGGGACAATCACCCCCTAAGAACAGAGCAAAACCTCACACCAAACCAGTTGTGGGAGGTTGGTCAGATGCAACACCCCATTCCAAATCCGGAGGTATCTTTGAACATAAATTATTGTCGCTTATATTTCTTTTTATATGCAAATAGATACTGCAATACACAATGGTTTACTATAGAAAAAAACTGTCCCTTTCTACATGTTTTTTCTTCCAACTTAAGGAGATGAACATCCCTGAGATCGATTGGGAGGAAAGTGGGGAGGTCCCAGAGCCACATCTTGGAGTGAATGTTCCTCAGCTGGAGAGCCCACTCACTCCTGAGCAACTGGATGCATTACAGCACCACACTGATCCTCTGCAGCCTTCATAATCTAATGGCACTGACATATACATAACAACCGTGCAGTATGTTGAAGGTTTGCTGCTACTTTCATGTGAAAAGTAAAAATCCTCAAAAATGATTATTTTATTTGTTTGCTTCCTTTAATAACATTAGATAGATGGAATATACAATATATAACATATTTTTGAACATGTTAACCTAGATGGTATGCATCAGTTTTGTACCACCTACAATTTTTACCACTTACAATATACAATATTTGGCTTGTGCTTTCTGAAACAGAGCATTAAAACAAAGACTACAATATACACCTTGAATTATGTTCAACTGCATTCATTTAAAAAACAAAAGAGGATACACCATCTCTTGGTGGTGAACACAAAAAAAAATATTTAGCAGATTTAAAAGTTGAAAAACCAAGCTATATGTTGGGTTAACATAACACAAGCAAAATAAAATATGTTTTTGAAGTTGTGCCACATTCACCTTATTACACCAGGCCAAACCCACTCTCAACAGACTGAACACATATCATTAGATCCGTTTTTAGAGCGGAGTACCTGGTGTAGTGGTTTGATATGCGTAAACGCTCATAGCAGGTGCTTGAAGTTGGTAGGTGGTTACGACCACGTGAGTTGACAATTTCTAGCTTGAGGGTATTGGATGGCACCTCCCAACCGACCCAGAACTTCAAAAGCTGCCGCAAAATGTCTGGGGATGCTTAAGCAATAAAACAAGGATTAATACATATGGTATTTGTGTATATTTATGAACATGATTTGATGATTGTCTGCTAGATATTTGTATATTTAGATTGATATGTTTTAGAACTTGTACCCTCTTCAATGAAGGTTCGAAGAAATCCAGAGATGAGGCTGACTGTGCCATCTGAGATTGCATCACTGTCGTCACTGTCATATGTTTGTTTTGATAGGGGCCATGTGTAGGACTAGGACCATCTGACAAGTGGGGAAAAACATTATTACATGTAACATTTATAAAGAAGTAATAATATACATTGCTCATAACAATTAAGGGAACACTGAAGTCACACATCGGGTCTCGATGGACTAAATAGAAGAGAAAGGGTGCCAATGGCGGACCTGCCAATCAAGCTGCTGGGCTGTGAGCACAGGTCCCACTAGAGAATGTCTGGCTTCATTGATTCGATCGCTTATGCTTCCTAACTGGACAGATTGATGTCTCTGAAGTTTAATTGACTTGGTGTTCCCTTAATGTATTTACTTGTCAACTTACTTGGGAGGTGAGTTTCACAACAGACTCTCTGGGGAACAACAGGGGAGCAACATCTGGTCGACAGGCAAGTAGTGGCCAAATTCCAGTGTCCTTCAACCCCTTTCTGATTTGCTTAATTTGAGCATTTGATCTGCCTGTGAAAGTACCTGTGAAATATTAACTGTTAAATTCAAGTTGGATATTTTACATTCATTTTGATTAATAAATTATGCAAAGCGCAACTATAGGGAGTGACTATAATATGGCTTATGGGTTAAGATATTTAAAAAAGGTTTTTCAGAGATTGGGGCTGTTTTCTCAAGTACATTTAATACATATTACAGCATGAGAAAGCAGCTGCTGGAAGAGTAGTAGTCTGTTTGTCTCCTTGGTTGGCACCGGGAAATACCACTCCAGACAAAGGTTGGTTACTTGTGAAGACTCTTCTTCACTCAATTCTTCCTTCAGCAACTTCAACAAAGTAACATTAATATACACATCAGTTTGTGGACATGAAACATGAATGACGCTGATCTTGTGACAGAAGTTATTCTTAACTCACCAGACCGATGGTTTCCCTGTGGTCTTTATCTGAGCAGTCCTCTAGGCAGAGTGTTGATGTGGCCATTTCCTTTGAGCCATATCTCAAGGCATCCACCACTGCCAGACTAAGCCCTGACAGAGTAGGACCGCCATGAATAGCGGAGTGGCCAATCATCCTACCAGCCATAAGGAACAGGTCACTGTCAATGAAGGCTGCGGACAAGGCAGGCACAAGGTGGTCTGTTTGTCCTTCAAACATTGTAGTCACTGCTGCATTTCCTGAACAATTACAGATAAATATACAAGCAAATCAAAGTTAATTGAAGAACATGACAGGTACTATAAGGGCAGTTTGAAGATTGTTGAGGAATTTAGTGTCAGTAAATGTGTTTACACTGGTATCCATATCTCTCTCCAGCCTATTAGTTTATGTTTGAATTGCACTAAATTCCAAATGTTAGTGAAAAGTACAAACCCAAGTTCAGTTTAAACCCATGTTTTAATTTGGAAATGGTTGATGACAGGGTATGTCTAGCAACCCCCAAACCAACTGCAGCATCCCCTGCAATAAAAACACTTATGTGAGCCAAGTATTTAACTTCGTTCTCTGACAAAATGTTAATATTTTGTCACTCTGCTCTTCAAAATCTTCCACCTACTGGTTAAAACAAAAGTACATGTAAACACAGATGTCATTCTGAAATAGATATAGTTGAAGACCATGGTACTAACTCATCACATACAGTTTGGGAAATGCGCCAATCCATATGTGAAATGATAAATTGCTGGATTTACTGTACAACTATTATGGGGGCATTACAGAAATTTGATACAACATAGGCATGATTTCCAAGGGCATCAGAGTCCATAAAAAAACGTATTAATGCTGAGAATGCGGCACTTGAAAGGTGCAGTCCATTGGCTCTTTAAACGCATTTCTTTGTAAAAAGAAATAAGGGCACTCTCCCGATCCTCATCATCATCCCTGGCATCCAGTGACAGCAGTAGAGATGGCTGGTGTTCTCCTTCTTGCCACAGTTTGTCTAGAAACAGCTGCATGGCTTCTAGGGGGGTATCTGCTGTTTTCCATGCTTTTTGTGAGGCAAGGATGGAATGTGTGTAATCAGAGGTTAAATTGGGCCGGGGCTGGCACATAAGCGGCCGGGTCTGGAGTTCTGCACAGCAGATCTGCTGCGCAGCAGCTCCAGCCGATTTTGGCAGTCTGCCTAGTCCATCACGAGCAATGTTGTCCTACTCATTTACAACGTTTCCATTGCAAATCTATGTTGTTTTAAAACACAATTCTAAATAATGGTAGGGATAGGCTGGCCTAGACATCTGGAGCAAGTTTGAGAAGTAGGCATATCGCGCACGAAAATTATACATTTACGCTACCGTCTTTAAAGAGGTAGATTTTGAGGTGAGGGGACTGACAAGGCAGAAGGTAAGGTGGTCCACCGGACTGGCCATCGGGAGCACCGGGAGATTTCCCGATGGGCCGAAGCACTTCTGGGCCGGAGGGCCGCTTGCCTTATAATTTTTTTTACTAGCCTACTAATAAAATGAACGTCTATGCAGCCCTTAGTGCCGCTTACACACTACAGTGACACTGACAGATGGAAAGCTAGCTATAGAGACAATATAAATATGGAAAACCAGGCTAAGAAACGTAAACGTATTACCTTCACTAGACAATGTTTTACCAATTGGACAAACGGATGTTTGTTTGTTTTACATCAAGCTACGCGCGCTCAAGCTACGCGCGCTCGCATTAAGCATGGAAGTCTCTAACTAGCCTCATGACTCATGGCTGAAGTTACGTTTCTCCAGCTCTCCCCAGGTTGGCAAAAGAAGTATCTCAAAATGCATCAGATTGATGCTTTCAAATATGGAATATTTGAGGGGTAATATCCTTCTCACCTTTTTCACCCCTGACCCGTTTTCATGCCTGTTATTTACTGCACAATCCATGAAAGATTTGTGAAATTTGCCCCTCGGTCAGAGCCCCCCCCACATAGAAAATCCCAATTTAACCCCTGTGTGTAATTATACTTCATTTCCAAACAGGATATAAAAATGCTGGATTCATGTAAGGATTTAGCTGACATGATGATTGTATGAGTGTGACGGGTATGTAACGGACGTGGTCTTGCAAGCTCCGTCAGAGTTTTCCAGACCGTGTTCATCCTTTACCGAGGATAGAACACGCCATCTCTGACTTCCTAAGCGCCACCACTACCAGCTACGCCAAAGAAAAGCTAGCTACTCGTTGACGCGGTTGGCCCATTACATACCTGAGGAGTGAGTTTCACCGATTCACACCAGTTACATGAGCAGTTGATCAGGTCCAAGAAAGCTTTAGTGTCTCCCTATATCACAATAGTCTTGCTTTGTTACCTGTTGCTAGAGAAGTTGTCAAACGAAGGGCTGATCGAGCCACAGGGGAATCTGCAGATGAAGGGCCTGGAACCTCAATATCAGGCTTCACAATTGTGTTGTTGCAGAAGGATCTTACAACAAAGGGACATAACACAAAACATTATGGCACGTGTCAATACTACAGTAATTGTGTAGAATAGCTTGGATCCTCTTTCGTTACCATACCATTGCTTACCATACTCTTACAATCCTTTCACAACCTTAAACCTTTAAAGCACATTTTATTCACCAAGCACAATTGTTTGTCTGTGTTTTATGTTTGTACACTTCCTATGCTATAGCTGGAAAATAAATGCTTTCACATGTGATACTGCATTAAAATGAACAAGTTGTTTTACCTTTCTGCACAAACACTGCCATGAAGAGGGAGCACTGAAATATGAAATACTTCTTGGCATATAGGGCACACCTGCACAGATGACAATATTGACAAATAGGAAACCATATATTCATCAATATCACTTACAACAGAAAACACTAATGACAACAATTATAAAAAAATAGATAAAGATTTATAACAAAGTACATTAATCGACATTTTCCATAGTTTGTTTCAAGTAGTTCAAATTTGGCAACAGTTACCCCTTGCTCCTCTGAAGTGCCAATGGCATCATTCTCCTCCTCTATGAACACCAAATCACTCTGCTCCTGTTAGCAATGTTGTTGAGCCATGTTAGACAATGTAATTGTTTAAATAGTGCACATAATACGTAATAGAGTGTAAAGATCATTTAACACAGATGGTAGCTTTGCTGGATTGTGCCCAATTGACATTGTGATTGCAATTTTCATTGAAACATCTTATCAACATGACATCCAATCACAGATGACACAACTCACCTCTGTTGTTGGTTGGCATTTCTCGGCATGAAGTGCCAACATTTGCAGGGGCATGGTTGTATTGCAAGTCAGGCAAGGCACCTGTGGCATCCTTGCAAATTCTGCTGCATTGTAGGGAAGTGGCTCTGTGTCCAACTCCTCTTGCAGAGGAACCAAAAAGAGGACATTTTTCCCATTGTTTGATGCAGTGCGAAGCTGCCGGACAGAGTAGCCTTCTGTGTCCATGGGGACGATAGAGAGCTTTCTTTGGCCACTGCCTCCTAAATCGTAACATAAAATTATGTCAGTATGAAAACAATAGTGGGAAAAAAAGGTCACACTGCTCTCTAACAACCACACCAGCAGTAAGCATAAGGGCTAACCATCAGTGCAAACAAAGATCTTGTTTCAGATACCTGTTGCCTTGAAAAACATCCACCTTCCTTCAAGGGGGCGGAGTTTCAAAAACTCCTCTTCTATCAGTGACACTATCTAAAAAAACATCAAAATCACAATGAATTGTTGAGTTCTAAGTGGCATCATCTGCAATGGACAAAGGGCAGTGAAATCAATAATATATCAAATGAGGCCTACGTAAATGTCATTATCCTTGCATAGCAACATATAAAATCAAATGAAGACCTCTTTAGGTTTGCTGTCCTCTGGCACTGACACCATTCGTTTACCTAGCCCTGTCTGGGCTAGCTCGAGCTCCTTAGAACCCGCGGGGGTCCGATTGGTGAGTCGTGCCATAACATTAATTACGAGGTCAATGTTTTTTACAGGAACAGACCGGGCAGAGCTTGTAAACCGTCCTTTTCCTCTCTTCTCTGTTTTAGACAAAAACATATTTGGAAACTGCCTACAAAAGGAGACAAACAAGATAGCATTTACAAGAATAATGGAACTCACTCTTTTATTCATAACAGAAATGTAATTGTTTCCCACTGGATGGCCATATTGTCTTAAAGTTTGCCATCTTCAGTCTTACCTCTTTAATGACTGGTTTACGCTTGAAGTCATGGTGGAGGTGGTGGGGGTCTGACAGGTAATGTTAGTTGTAGAGTTAGGGAGGATGCCGGGTTGTACAGATGGAGGAAGGCTAGATGGAGAAGTATTGGCTGCCCTAGTCAGAGCACTCAACAAAGCCTGAGCCATGTTCTCCACCATGTTCTGCTATTTAAAATATGGTACAAATTCCCATTCAAAATATTGTTACGAAGAGATATGGAATCATTATCTTTTCAGTGTAATCTAACTCTAAAAACAGGGCTGCAAACTGGAATTTAACTCAAACGTTAACATGCCTATAACGACTTAACCCACCTTTTCAGCACTTCTAAGTTAACAGATTTGGAAGTCATCCAATCTTTACTTCCTAAATTTCTAGTAAGAGGTGTTGACATTTTCAAATTGAAAGACTTTAACAAGCTAACTTGTACTGCTATTTACAACAATGAGTGACAAGAACCTAAGTAGTAGCTAGCTAAGGGAATGTAGGTTAGCTAATTACAATCACTCACAATCACAAATACAGCAATTACAGACACTTCTCTTGGCAAAGTTACACATTTTATTAGCTAGCTAGCTGGCTTGCTATCTCGCTGTTAAGCGAGTAAGGCATTTTCAAGTGATTTTTACTTACTGTCGAAGGCACACCATCAGGACGCGATCCTTGTCCAGCCATAGCTTTAAGAATCTGATAGCGGCCTAACGGCGGCAAAATCCTTGAACCAACGCGCTGTCGTACAACCATCAAGGCAAACACTGCCACCTATCGGATAGGATGGCACTGTCGAAGGGTTTGCATTTGTGGATCAGAAAGCTATTTGTGCGTGGATCTCAAAAGACCGTGAAGTTTGTCTCAAAAGTACATCACAGGAAGAAGATTTTCAAGCGTGTATTGGGCGATCCACAAATGCAGATTCAACACTTCACACGCAAATTGTAGATTTACAAATGACAGACCATGAGAAATGCACACACGAAATGTTTAATATTTTAAGAAATTACAAACAATATATTTACGAATGGACATCTATGTGTACAAATCATAGCACATTTATGTAAATGTCAACTCACAAATCACGAATAAGATTTTTGTTTTTGTGGATCGCAAAACACATTTGTAAATCGTGAAACATTTGTGGATCATGGTACTTGCATTTACGAATACTTTTGAGACATATCCCTCTCCATAATACTACACCCTCTTGTTTGTAGTAACAATCTGTGGGTTAGCAATCTGTGTGTAAGCAACAATGAAATCAGTTTTGATTAATCAGTTAATCAGGGCTAGAACAGTAATAATTGTGTAAGTGATAAGCCATTTTCAAAATGAATTGAAATTTTAACATCTGTATGGGTTGTCAAGGGTGAGAGGCAACCAAGGTGTGGAAAACGTCGACATTGCCAGGCATATGTTTGAAGTTCGTGGTTGGGGAAGAGGAAGCTTTATATCAGGCAAAAGTGTTCATAACCAAAGGTAATAATGATGTATGTATGCTTGTAACGTCTGTCATGTTTCACTGGTGTATAGTTTAATATTGACATGTTGACTGCTGTTAATTGTGGTGCTGAAAGCTCTACTTATATTACATGTTGATAAGTTATATACTATAATTGGTGGCCAAGCCGCGAAGTGGCGAAGCCACATAAGTGTTTCTACCTTTTCTTATTATTATTCATCATCTTCCTCTCCCATTGGAGTCTATGGCAGCCCCTAGAACCGTACGGTAAAAAGTTGTGAAATTTGGCACACTCATTAAGGACAGGCCCGACTTTATTTTCACTAAGTTTCATGTCTCCCATTTCAGCACTCTAGCGCCACCAACTGGTCAAAGTTGGACTTGTTTTTACACACGTAACTTTTGAACCAAATCACTGATTTTCAAAAATGAGGTACCGTTGGATTCCCTGGATCAAGACGAGTTCAACACACCCTATGGCGTCAATTTCCGGTTATATAGATTTTCCGCCATTTTGAATTTTAACCCTTGTGCTGCCTTCGGTCACAATGACCCGAAGGTTCACAACGACCCATCATTCTGCTGCGACAATTTTACCCAATACAAAAACAAATAAAAAGCATTTTCTTTTAACATTTGCGCTGTGGGGGGGTGTGAGACAGCCCGACGGTTAAAAGAAAATGCTTCACTTTATTTTTGTATGAGGTACAGTTGTCACAACACGTGGGGGGGGTCCAATGACTGATGGGTCACAATGACCCGAAGAGAACACAAGGGTTAAGAAAACATTATTTTTCGCTTCTCCTCCTTCAAATTTTTGTCCAATCTTCCCCAGATTTGGCACACATCATCGTCAGACCAACCCTCACTCTAAATTTCGAACAGATTTTTTATTTTCAAAACTGTTTGTCCGGTACAGCCAATCAAAATCGGCAACAAAGCAACCAAACAGGAAGTTTGGTAATATCTCAGCAAATCCTTGAGAAATCAACACCAAACTTGGGCTGTGTCTACTACCGCGCACTCAACGAAGTACACTGCAATCTAGTGCACTGCAATGTAGTGCACTTACATTTGCAGTGCACTCAGTTGCTGAGTAGTGCTGTCTAAACTGGAACACTTTACTTACCCACTTAGCGGGAAGTGACGCACGCAAATCTGCTCGCGACACCCGAGAAACTAAACCCGCGAAACAAACCCGCTTGTATTTCTGTCACTGGACTCCTCCTCTTCAGCTAAGTAGCCAAGATGGCGCCCGTTTAGGACGAGTAGTGTCCATCGTCGGACACTTCATTTTTTGACCGTTTGCAGTGCATCATCTGGGTACTTTCAGTGCACTGAATTCTGATGGTTTCTCAGCGTAAGCGCCCTAAGCACTGAAAGTAAGTGCTCGAAGTGCACAAGTGCGCGGTAGTAGACACAGTGTGAGGGAATGATAGCATTATACTGCTGATCAATGCTGCTATACCAATCAATATCTAATATGAGTATGTAAACACACATGTTTTGTAATGCTAATAACTAAGATACAAATATCGAATGAGATCAATTGATTTAATAAAGTAACAGATAAGAAACACTGAAATGTAACTTTGGTGTGTGGACAAGAATGCAGATGTCAGGCAAACTGACTTGGGAGGCGGGTTCGTGACGCTCAGGGACTGTTGTGAGCACAATGAGCTAGTCAGCTCATGGGAGTAAAAGTGTCAACTTGGGACATAAGGTGATGCTGGGAACATAACTCTTCTCTGCTTCAGGACGAGTCAGACCGGACAGTTCTTACCACCTATGGATACTATAACCCCTGTTTCCCTGGAGACCCTGCCCCTTCTCACTGGATGCCCCCTTCCCCTTGGAGACCTTGCCCCATCTGCCCCTTTACATCATCAGATCTAGGAGTGGTCTTACCCCCCCCCTTCGCCTTGAAGACCTCACCCCGTATATCATCAGGACCTCGGGATGACCTGCTCTCGACCCTGGAGAACTCAACCCCCCCCCTTGGATTGCATCAGACCTGTGGGTCTTGTCCACCCCCCTCCCTGAACAACACCAGACCTTTGAGTCTTCTCTGCCCCCTCCCTCTCCTAACATCACCAGGTCCGTGGACTGCCCACCTTGCGCCAGCATGAACGCCCTGGACATTTAATTGGTTAACAATTGCCACCCCAAGGTCTCCTGACCAATGGCCACTCACCAGACCTCCCTCTCTGGGGAGTACAAGACCTGTCTCCCAAGGGCGGAGAGACAGAACTTGGGATGGGCAGAACTTTCTCTGATATTCTGTCACGACCACTTTCTCAATGAAGGCCTTCGTTTGTTCTAATCTTATACTCTGTTTTGGTGGGACTACTGCTGTTGCATCATCGACTGATTCATTGTACTAGACTACGGACATCTTGGTGTGTTGTTTTCATTGTGTATCTTGTGATTGCATCATTACTAATTAAACTACAAATAACTTGGTCCGATGCTTAACCTTGTATCATTCTTCCTCTCAACACCCAGTTTGAACTTTATCCTTAACAATAGCTCTGGTATAATGACTCGGAACCCCCTTCTGAGGATGTCCAAACAATTTGGTGTCATGTGATCACTGGGCGTGGCCGCAGGAAGGAAAAATGTGTTTCGGCCAATTACTCTTGATTTGTTTGCCTTTTTTAAGTGATTCTTTTGTCTCATGATATCTTGGGACATCCCATGTGTGACACATGATATTTTTTGATAACAGCCGAATTGATGCGGCCGCCATTTTGAATTACTGAAAAACACGGTTTTTCGCTACTCCTCCTTCAATTTCTGTCTAATGTTCCCCAGATTTGGCTAACATCATCGTCAGACCAACCCTCACAGAAGATATCCAAAGGTTTTTCATTTCATTTTCAAAACCGTTTGTCCGGTACAGCCAATCAAATTCGGCAGCAAAGACACCAAACAGGAAGTTGGGTCATATCTCAGCAAATCCTTGAGAAATCAACACCAAACTTGGTGTGATGACTTGGAACCCTCTTCTGAGGATGTCCAATCAATTTGGTGTCATGTGATTACTCGGTGTGGCCGCAGGAAGCAAAAATGTGTTTTGGCCCATAACTGTTGATTTGTTTGCCTTTATTAAGTGATTCCTTTGTCTCATGATATCTTGGGACATCCCATGTGTGACCCATGATCATTTTTGATAACAGCCGAATTGATGCGGCCGCCATTTTGAATTACTGAAAAAAAATCTTCACCAAATTTGGCAGAGATTATCATCAGACCAAGCCTCACAAAGACCCGTCACATGTTTTTTTTATTTTTGAAACCGTTTGCCCGTTACAGCCGATCAAAATGTGCATTTAAGCCATCAAACAGGAAGTTGAGTCGTAGCTCAGCAAATCTTTGATGGATTCGCACCAAACTTGCTGCATGTGTTCCGAACACTGTTATGAGGATGCCTAAAACGTTTTCTGGGTCATATGACTGCTTGGCCACCTCATTGCTGCTTGCAGCTATATTTCTTTATTAAAGTTATCAACTTGGTAAAAAATAGCAGGATAATTTCAGCATCATAAATACCTATTATTATGCCATCTAAACATAGCAAATCAAATCTGGGAGTCTCCGCTGATTCCCATCCCTACTTGTTATAGTTGTAGCGTTTGCAAAGATTAAAAGTGATATGGTTTATAGACACCCTTTTTTGTTGATTCTGTCTTTCAGGATAGAGCGCCTGTGGCGTGATGTTTGGAATGTCGTTTCAAACTTCTATTACAATCTGCTCCACAGCCTTGAGGAGGATGGCCTTCTCGACCCATCAAATTGCACACACCTCTTCTGTGCGCAGTATGTGTTTCTGCCCCGAATTCAGGAAGCTCTTGACACATTCACAGATGCCTGGGATAACCATTCAATCCACACTGAAAAGAAACTCACCCCTAACCAGCTGTGGGAGATTGGGAAGATCCAGAGCCCTGTTGAGCCTCCGGACAATGTTGAGGTAAAGAAGAAGACCATGTGAAATGAAAAGTAGTTGTATTCAGAGAATCCAATTGTATTAATCATTACATATTACAGGGGGTCCATTTTCCAGACATGGAAATGACCAACACAGACCAAATCGGAGTACGGGTGCCTGAACTGGCATCTCCCTTGAGCCCTGAAGAACTGGAAGGACTGAATGAACTTTTAAATCCCACTGCTCCATCTCTGTGTTTTGGGGCAGACATCTATGGTGCTGTAGTCAATTATGTAGTGTCCTTGAATCAAGACAGGAAGTGTAAGGCACGTTTCCTTTAATGTTAACAGTTTTTGTATTGTAAAATAACAGATCAAAATCAAAAAGGTGCACTTGTTGTTGTGCATGTGTAATGACTAGCTGTGTCTAAATAAGACCAAAGCCTGTAGCACATGTTGCTATGCAGCTCTCTACATGCTTAGACAGATCTTCGTAGTTGTTGAAGTGCCCAGGCACATGTAAAGTTCCAAAACAAGTGGAAGACCTTAGGTACTCCCCCTTCCCAACTTTAACCTCCATCTTGCCAGTAGGGATTTCCCACCCTATCCAAAACTTAGTCAGCTGTCCGAGGTGGAATGGAGAAGCTGCATTCAAAGACAAAAACAAAATAATTGTAACATTTGTCTTTAAAGATCATCTGTATTTTACTCCTTCACCATGACAGTATTAACAGAAGTTACAATGCAAAAACACAATCACCAAGTGTTTGCAATATGCAATACAAACAAATGCTAAACTGTGGCTCCACCACAAATACTGATTTGTCACTTTACATGTTTGTCACTAAACTGATACCTGTCTCGATGAACTTCCTCAAGAATCCAGCTGTCTGGTTCTGGATGCTGAGTGGGTCAGATGCTGAGTGGGCCAGATAATTTGACTTAAGATTCCCTAATGGGATAAAAAATAAAGCTACATTGTAGGGGTTTCTTTATGTTTCAGGTGATGTCGGACAATTCATGTGCCATGTACAACTATTTCTATGGTGTAACTTATTAACTAGACAATTTCAAGATGTCCTGGAACCAATATGAAAATGTGACGTTTAACACCAATGCATATGGGGAGGTCCAATTTAGCCAGCTGAAGCAAGGGCACATATTACCAAAACACTGGCCTGTGTTTTTGCATTAATTGCATGAGCAATTCAGTTCAGTAACTATAACGAAACAGAAGTCTTAAATTGGCAGTGTTTACCTGGGCAGTGGGCAACATTTGTGCATGTCGAGGGAACACAATCTTTGCTGTTTCTGGCTTTTCTTCCAGCAATGTCCATATCTTTGAGTTCTTGAGTCCCTTTTTTCATTGTTTTATCTGTTTGGTTCTTCGTCCAATCACCTAGACCATAGATCATCTTGTATGAAGCTGCTGTCCGTGACAGCTTCATTCCCTGCAAAGCTGGTTTATCCAAGGAAAGGATCTGGGCAAGCTCAACGATTACAGGAGCCTTGAAAAACGGGATGGAATGCTACGCCAAGGTTCCAAGGACCATGCCTAGAACACAAATTATGTAATTAATGTAAAGCTAGTGTATTCCATTTTTAGGTGATGATGCTGCCAGTGACTGGAGCTGATTGTGAATAATTATAATAATGCATTTTATTTGTAGTGCACTTTACATTGAATAAACAATCTCAAAGTGCTAGTGTACTCTGTCTATGCTGCCTGTGCTGACTAACCAGCCTACACCACCTACCTCTGCATTTGCTATGCGGTTTATAACTGGTACATGGATCTTAGCCTGTCACTGCTGCCTGATTGTTTCTGGCCCCTGGCTTGCTTGACTCTGGCTTGCTGATGCTGGTAGGAAGGTGCTGGCAAGACTATGGGTGGAAGCAATCATCTGCACCTTCTTCTTGTGAACTTCCGTCTGGCAGTGAGCCTGCAGAGCATGGCTGCCTTTGTTCGCATAATTTATATCTTTGATGCAGAGAATGCATCTGGCATATCCCTGCCTGTTGATTTTGGTGAAAACATCTCCTAGATTAAAGGAGACCTCTTGCCCTTTTATTGAGACCTTGCCTTCCAGTTTGAGCCACGACCAGTTCCAGCTGCATTTAAATCCAGCATCCAGCTGTTTAACAATGACTGCATCCTTCTCCCCTTACACACTCATTCTGCAAAAATAATGTTTATATTAGTGTTAACTTCTAGTTTAGCCTTATTGATAGAACGGTGGACCGCTTTACCTTCTGCCTTGTCAGTCCCCTCACCTCAAAATCTACCTCCTCAAAAACGGTAGTGTTAGCTAGCTAATAATTTTCCACCGTTGCGTTCTCTCCTGCTGTGTTCAATGACTCAATTCATCAAGCTGTAGCTAAACGTATGTCAACAGAGTTCCTGGGTAACTTAACTTAGATATACCAGAATTTTTTTTTATTGAAACCATCACTCACCCAATTCACTGAGGTAAATCTCCGAGGCCAGGCGAGGTTCTGATGGTGGTCTGCACTGGTGATGCAAGTCCTTTCGCGCTGATATTTCCATGCACACCTGTTCGCAATTCACTGAATCGTAGTTCGCAGTTAACTGAATCTCGCGCTCCCTTATGGCACGCGCACCTGTTTGCAGTTCACTGAATCCCCAACTTTTTCATTGGATCTACACGATTCACGTAGGTCCCCTATTTTGGTTTCAAAACAGCGAATTTCGCCGAAAGGTGAGGGATTTTCATGCCTGATTCAATACTTACTCAGGCAATGACTTAATACCTAAATGTGACTATTCAACAGAGCTTTTATGATGTGACTAGATGTGAAGTTTAGACATTTTAAAATCTGATATGAGAAAGGCACCAAAGTGACTTAGAGAAACTATATTATGGATTAATTTACCTTCTCACATCTGATATAAAAAATACCAGGAACACAGAAAACACTGAATGTGGTAGGAACAGTATTACTATTGGCCTGGCATAGTTAAACTGACGATCAGATTTTTCTTTGCTTTATCAGCCAGTTCCCATTCCATATTTTTGAGCTCACGCCTGCTGTTCATTTTCACCAGGTGGAAGTGTGAGTCTGGAGGCTCACAGTTTTGGCCCACCTGGGAAAGCTTTTCCCGAATATCGGCCAGAAGAGGACCCGTCTCTGGAACTCTGATGGGCAAATCGGAATGAAAATAAACATTAGTCCAATTTTGCAAAAACACCACTGATAGTAAGAAAATAAGGAGGTATACTACTTCCATTATCTAATGGGAATGGTTCCTGCTGGTTTCCCCGATGAGTAGACTGGTGTGTAGAGCTGTGGTGCGGAGAGCAGGATCTATGGCGCAGTGTGTGGGATGTCTGGTGCGGAGACCGGGATCTATGGCGCGTGTGTGGGATGTCTGGTGCGGAGAGCGGGATGTCTGGCACGGAGAGTGGGATGTCTGGTGCGGAGACCAGGATGTCTGGCGCGGTGTGTGGGATGTCTGGCGCGGAGAGTGGGATGTCTGGCGCGGTGTGGGGATGTCTGGTGCGGTGTGTGGGATGTCTAGCGCGGTGTGTGGGAAGTCTGGTGCGGTGTGTGGGATGTCTGGCGCGGTGTGTGGGATGTCTAGCGCGGTGTGTGGGAAGTCTGGTGCGGTGTGTGGGATGTCTGGCGTGGTGTGTGGGATGTCTGGCGCGGAGAGTGGGATGTCTGGCGCGGTGTGGGAGCTAGCGGGTGTGTGGGATGTCTGGTGCGGTGTGTGGGATGTCTGGTCCGGTGTGTGGGATGTCTGGTGCGGAGACCAGGATGTCTGGCGCGGTGTGTGGGATGTCTGGCGCGGTGTGTGGAATGTCTGGCGCGGTGTGTGGGATGTCTGGCGCGGTGTGTGGGATGTCTGGCGCGGAGAGCGGGATGTCTGGTGCGGTGTGTGGGATGTCTGGTGAGGAGTGCTGTGGGACTTAGATGTACGTGTCTTTTGTTGAACCCTTGGTGGTGTTGGCAAGGATGGACCTGACGAATGAAAAACAACAAAATGGAGCAATTAGATGACGGATTTGCTGCATTTAGCAATTTCAGATAAAAAAAATATACAAAAGTTATGATGCTTAACAGTTTGCTTACTGTGTTGTGACTGTGTTTCCACACATCGTTTCTGGTCTGAGCTACTTTCATCCTCATCTGTGTAAGAAGAGAAAAAACTGTATTACCACAATGCATAGTGTCACAACATATACTATTATCCAGCATGTTACGTACGATGTTAAAGGTAACACTGTTTGACTGTCAGTACTGTACCAGTGCAGTGTGTCAACGTTTAAGCCACCAGGCACAAACAAGGCAGCGGGGTCATACGGACGGATTAATGTACATTTATTATTATTACAGCTGCAAAAAGAAAGGTATCGGCAAGCCGCAGCAAACCGCAACAATGAACAAACAATGACAAATAACAAGGGCTAAGAGACAAGGGACGTACCAGTACATAAAGACACGGAGAAGGGACTATGAGCGATTCCCAATGAGACAAACAAAGTGCACTACGCTAAGGACCGAAAACGGCCCTGCTGGAAAACCACTAACTAACCTAGTATTTCTAAACTGACTACACTAAACTCTAGGTTACAAAAGGTGCAGGTGGGACCGCTCCTAAACTACGGTGCATAACAAAGGTTATCTACGTGTTGAGGAGTATACCCATGGGTCTCTACACTATCTCCCTTCTCCTCTTACACATCTGGACAAAACACAGCCGCGCAACGCGACTCGCCCCTCTCTTCCCTGATACGCCAAACCGATCACATTTTTATATATGACGACAGTGTCTAACTAGGCCCAATTAGACACAGCCGCATCAGGTCCGGAACACCTGCAGACAAAACACACAAACAAAACACACACCCCCTACAGGCAGGAGTAGGAGCCGTAACACAGCAACAGAAACTATGGGTCTGCCACAATTGGCACTGATTGTATACCTAAGATGAACCCTGGGAATGTTTTCTTCTTCATCCTCCTAACTGGAGTGCATTCTTCCTCACTCAGCTCCGCCGTTGTTTTGTGGTCGAATGCTTCACACTCTTCTCGATTCTCTGAAGTAAATGGATCAAGCAGGCTTATAATAACTAACTTGATTTGAGTAGTAGAAAAACCCAGATTTAGCTTTAAAAATATGTAAACTTACTTGACTTGATTTTTAGTTTCAGCAGTGGAAACTTTTGCCAGCTGTGAGCTGGTTCTCACTTTTCCTCAGCTGCTTTGGTGACATTGGCTCCTGTTGGCCAGTGAACCATGCCATTCTTCACCCAAACTGACTCCCTCCTCTTCTCCCTTTGGCTCTTTCCAAACTGCCCTGACCCACATCACGAGACCTGTACAACAACCAGAACAAAATATGCAGAGATTCAGGCAACTGCAACAACTAACTTTAGGCGGTCTATACATTATCCCTTACATAATGACCGGCGTTCTATACATTATCCCTTACATAATGACCGGCGTTCTATACATTATCCCTTACATAATAACCGTCGTTCTATACATTATCCCTTACTTATCTGCTAAGCCACTATCGTTTACAAACGGCACATTTAAAGAAAGAGGAAAATGTCAGCTTTATAGCCAGCTACATATTACCTTTCGTTTTTTAAGACATCAATGTTTTTTTTTAATCAAAATGAACTTTGGCTAGCAATGG
>CAEFZP010001910.1:0-40154 GCA_903064625.1 Mallotus villosus | reverse complement strand
GAGACTATGTGTGTGTGTGTGTGTGTATGTTAGTGTGTGTGGCAGTTTGTGTATGGGTCACTGTGTCTGTGTGCTTGTGTGTGTGTGTGTATCAGTGTGTGTGTGTGCATGACAGTGCGTGTGTTTGTGTGTTGTACACCAGTGGAATGTGGGCCTCTGACCATCCGTCTACAGATAGAAGGATGTGGAGGGGGGAGGGGTGGGAGGGGGAGGGAAGGAGGTTGGAGGGAAAGGGTGAGGGATGGAGGGAGGGGGGGTGGAGGGTGGATGAGTGGAGGGAGAGGGTGAGGGATGGAGGGGGGTGAGGGATGAGGTGAAGGGGAGGTGAAGGGGGAGCCCAGGGGAGGTCAGACTCAGGTCAAATCCAAGACCCTCCTCAACCCTGTGATGCTCTGGCTAGCACACTCCTTTATGAGCCACACACACACACACACACACACAGAAAACAAAACCCCCACACAACATGCTAGTCTCTCCTTCACCCTCCTTGACACACACAACTGTTCATGGACTATAAATAGATAGGATAGCCAGGACAAGCCTGAAGAGAGAGAAAGTGTGCGTGTGTGTGTGTGTGTGTGTGTGTGGTGTGTGAGGTGTTGGGTGTGTGTGTGTGTGCGTGTGGTGTGTGTGTGTGTGGGTGGTGTGTGTGTGTGGGTGTGCGTGCGGTACAGTGATGAAGTATGCTAAATCCGAGGTCTCATGAATAGACAAAGCCTCGCCCTTCTTCTGTTCTGTTTCAGGGTGGCACCTAGCAGAGGGCTCCCACTGTTCCTCTCAGCCCCTGCATGACCCAACATCCAACCCCGACCTCAATGGGTAAAAAATGAGTCCAACCTTTGGAAACACTCGACGCTGCCGACGGAAAGGGCGACAAGAACGCAGAGACGCGAGAGCGAGGAAGAGCAAAGGGGAAGAACAGGGGAAGAGAGAAAGAGAGAGGGAGCGAGGAAGAGACGACAGCGAAGCAAAGACGAGACGCAAAAGAGGAGAAGCGACAAGAAGGAGGAGAGGGAAGAGCAGAAGGAGCAAGAGAAGAACGAGAAGAACGACCGAGCATCGAGACGACAGAGAGGAGGAGATCAGAGAGAAAGAGCAGCGCATACCATCCCTCCTCACCATCACTCATGCCTATCTGACTCAATATCTCCGTCTCGATCCTCTCGCATCCCTATTCGCTCGACTATCTCTCCCTCCCCCTTCCTTCTCCCTCTCCCCGCTCTCTCCCTCTCTCCCCTCTTCCTCTGCTGAATGTGCAGGAGACCCACATCTTCTCACCCACAGCTGACCGCTGTCCGGAGCTGTTCACGGCACAGCTGTCTTCCAGAAGCCACAGTCGGCATGCGGAACCTCTATTTAGTTTATAACAAGAAGAGTCTGTGTACAGGGTGTAGAGTAGGAGGGTGTGCAGGGTGTAGAGTAGGAGGTGTGCAGGGTGTAGAGTAGGAGGTGTGCAGGGTGTGTAGAGTAGGAGGTGTGCAGGGTGTAGAGTAGGAGGTGTGCAGGGTGTAGAGTAGGAGGTGTGCAGGGTGTAGAGTAGGAGGTGTGCAGGGTTGTAGAGTAGGAGGTGGCAGGGTGTAGAGTAGGAGGTGCGCAGGGTGTAGAGTAGGAGGTGTGCAGGGTGTAGAGTAGGAGGGTACAGGGGTAGAGTAGGAGGTGTGCAGGGTGTGTAGAGTAGGAGGTGTGCAGGGTGTAGAGTAGGAGGTGTGCAGGGTGTAGAGGAGGAGGTGTGCAGGGTGTAGAGTAGGAGGTGTGCAGGGTGTAGAGTAGGAGGTGTGCAGGGTGTAGAGTAGGAGGTGTGCAGGGTGTAGAGTAGGAGGTGTGCAGGGTGTAGAGTAGGAGGTGTGCAGGGTGTAGAGTAGGAGGTGTGCAGGGTGTAGAGAGGAGGTGTGCAGGGTGTAGAGTAGGAGGTGTGCAGGGTGTAGAGTAGGAGGTGTGACAGGGTGTAGAGTAGGAGGTGTGCAGGGTGTAGAGTAGGAGGTGTGCAGGGTGTAGAGTAGGAGGTGTGCAGGGTGTAGAGTAGGAGGTGTGCAGGGTGTAGAGTAGGAGGTGTGCAGGGTGTAGAGTAGGAGGTGTGCAGGGTGTAGAGTAGGAGGTGTGCAGGGTGTAGAGTAGGAGGTGTGCAGGGTGTAGAGTAGGAGGTGTGCAGGGTGTAGAGTAGGAGGTGTGCAGGGTGTAGAGTAGGAGGTGTGCAGGGTGTAGAGTAGGAGGTGTGCAGGGTGTAGAGTAGGAGGTGTGCAGGGTGTAGAGTAGGAGGTGTGCAGGGTGTAGAGTAGGAGGTGTGCAGGGTGTAGAGTAGGAGGTGTGCAGGGTGTAGAGTAGGAGGTGTGCAGGGTGTAGAGTAGGAGGTGTGCAGGGTGTAGAGTAGGAGGTGTGCAGGGTGTAGAGTAGGAGGTGTGCAGGGTGTAGAGTAGGAGGTGTGCAGGGTGTAGAGTAGGAGGTGTGCAGGGTGTAGAGTAGGAGGTGTGTGTATGTGGGGGGGGGCGGGGGGGGGGCAGAGAATCAGCATGTCCTCTGATTGTGTTTATTCCTTCCTGTCTCCTGCTCCATAACAGATTACCTTCAGGTGTGTGTGTATTCCTGTGTGTGTGTGTGTGTGTGTGTGTGTGTGTGTGGGTGTGTGTGTGTGTGTGTGGTGTGTGTGTGTGTGTGTGTGTGTGTGTGTGTGTGTGTGTGAGAGATGCAGTCTGCTCTAGTACCAAAATGGAGGCAGCGAGTATAGAGGAAGTGGGACTTGGGAGAGACCAATCGTTGTCGTCTTTCGTTACTCGTCCACGGGAGAGAGACCTGCAGAGAGACCTTGCAGAGAGACCTGCAAAGAGACCCTATCAGGTGCTTCTGCCCTCTGGCGTCTCAAACACAGGTGGACGCACACACACACACAAGCACACATACACACACACACTCACACACACACCCACACATGCTGTACACGTCCTGCTGAATCACTGGGCGTTGTCAGTTCACTTGTCAGTTTGTGTGTGGTGTACATGTGTGTGTGTGTGGGGGGAGGAGGATGTGTGCAGTGGTGTGTGGGGGGAGGGGGGGGAGTGGGGGGGTGGTGAGAGAGAGAGAGAGAGAGGAGAGAGAGAGGGAGAGGAGAGAGAGAGAGAGAGAGAGAGAGAGTAGTAGCACAGGCTAATCTATCCTGATCAAACACACCCAAGAGAGGCTCCGTTTCCAGACCAGGAGATTCTCTGTCTTCACTGTACACACACACACACACACACACATGCATACACACACACACTCCAACACACACAAACATACATACGCACACATAATGACCTCTCTCTTTCTTTCGGTTATAACCTTTCTTTGAAAATGTATGATCATTTAAAGAAATATAGGGAGGAGAGGAGGAGGAGAGGAGGAGGAGAGGAGGGAGAGAGGAGAGGAGGAGGAGAGGAGGAGGAGGGAGGAGGAGGAGGAGGAGGAGGGGAGGAGGGAGGAGGAGAGGAGGAGGAGGAGGAGGGAGGAGGAGAGGAGAGGAGGAGGAGGAGGAGGAGAGGAGGAGGAGAGGGGAGGAGGAGAGGAGGAGGAGAGGAGGAAGAGGAGAGGAGGAGGAGAGGAGGAGGAGGGGAGGAGGTGGAGGAGAGGAGGAGGAGGAGGAGGGAGGAGGAGGGAGGAGAGGAGAGGAGGAGGAGGAGGAGGAGAGGAGAAGGAAAGGAGGAGGAGAGGGGAGGAGGAGAGTAGGAGGAGGAGGAGGAGGAGGAGGAGGAGGAGAGAGGAGGAGGAGGAGGAGGAGGAGGAGAGGAGGAGGAGGAGGAGGAGGAGGAGGAGGAGGAGGAGGAGGAGGAGGAGGAGGAGCGGAGGAGGAGGAGAGATTAGGCAGAGCAGTCACAGGGTCTGCTGCTGGTGCACTTAACCAATTAACCACAGCAATCAGTGGAGAGGAGAAATGTATCTGAATCAGGGACGAGCTAATGAAGACAAAGCAGACAGGGTGTCATTTAGAGCACACAAACACACACACACACACACACACCTTAAGAGCACGCCGGGGTAGGAGGTCACACACACACACAAACACACACACCTTTAGATCAAACCGGAGGTAGGAGGTCACACACACACACACACACACCTTTAGATCAAGCTGGGGTAGGAGGTCGCACACATGTACACGCACACACAAACATCCATGAATACACATTTCATACAAATGCTTCGCTTTTGCATTTCAGGAACAAATAGGATAAAGCCAAATACAGAAATATGGCAGTCATATGTGAAATACATAGGTAATATTTTATTTATGCTGCTAATATGGATGAAATATGAAATGTACAGCACAAAATAATTTCCCAGTTTGGCATCATTAATAATACTATAAAACGTATTAAATGTGTAATTTATTTAAAGGGTTTCATGGACTGGTCTTCTCATGATGATAATTTAAAGTATATACTATATAGTTTAGAGCTATTTAACTATATAGTTCTATAGTTTATACTATACATGTCCTATGTTAACTTGTGTGTGCTTCTAATACAATTTCTATTTTAGCAGTAAACTAATTTTCTTTGTTATTTATCAAGATTTATGTTGCTTTCAACAGTCAATTGAGAATGTATCTTTTTTATTTGTGATAACGTCTGAAAACCGCAGCTTTGGCCTAATTATTGGATTATTAAAATACGGTTCTAACCGTAAGATCAGAACGTTGACTAATAAATATATTTGTATTTATTATATTTTCAGATATAAAACTATTTGACGAATGTCACAATCATCTAATTGTCTTAAATAAATATGGTGCTTTAATACGTGTTTAATTCACCATCAACTGAAAACCAAAGTGTAGTAATATCAAGTTTAATAATGCGTCTAGTGCCCTCACCTTGTCAAACATCTGTTTTAAATTGGAGACATTATTGGTCATAGTCTAACTCAGTACAACATGACATAGTAATCATTATTATTGTCCACTGGATAGCCCTAGAAACTCATATAATATACATAAGCACTTGTGTTTTAGAACTAACTGTCTCTGATAACAATTTCACCTCACCCCCGTTTACAATAAAACTGCAATCAATGTACAATATGGAGCTCTTTAGTGCGCAACTTCCGTTCATCTGTGTCTGCGTGTTTCACAAGATAGACTGGGATTCAGGAAAGACGAAACTAAGTCCAGCGCCACCTGCCTGTCGTAGGCCGCTACTTCACCCAATGTTATCATTTCAGGCCCGTCTCTAATAACTTACGACATTATGGAACATAAAATACAGGAGGTACATCCATAAAACACGTCTGTGATTTAAGTATAGAAATTGTTGTAGCGGTAGACGAAAAAACTTTTCCTTTTTCCACGCTGCCATTATTGTCAAAGTTGATGACACACTGCAAAACATATTTTACCCCTCTGCTTCATTATAAGGCCATAAATATTTCAAACTCGTCTGGCTTCGAAACTTTGATGTGTCAGTTCATCAGGACGCAAGACTCAGTCCTCATTACCCCCCTTTTGATATTCCCTAATTATCACTTTGACATGAGGAGATTTACGATTTCCGACAAACGACACGTGTTCGGAACTCTCCCTTGGTTGACAGACGAGGTCATAAATACGATTCTTTGTGAATTACAGTAAGCCACTGTCTGTTTGTTCAACCAATTGCACGTGAATATGTGCTCGCCTCGTGAATAAGAGCACACACAGTGAAACAGACTTTCCCCTCACAAATCCATATAAACATTTAAAACCCGGGCCTAATTTATGTGCGGTTTCCATTACTCCTGCAGAGGGTGAGAACTAGCTGTTTGAGGATGAAATAGCCTATATCGGTTTGGATATATATCCGATGATCTGCTACAATTCTGCTGTTATTGTTTCCGTGTTTAAGAGCTATTTGAGAAGCTTATAGCCTATCCTATAAACACGTTGAACAAAAAAAAGATGTAGCCTTTCTATATCTTGTATGTGGATTACAGCGATTCAAGGTTTTTGAGTTTAAGTCACCTTGAAATTAAGATGTAAAGGCCTAAACAATATTTGAATTAGCCTACTTTTTAATAGTCTATATTGGATCAGATTATGAAAGATAAAAATCCGATATGTTTCTGTACGTGTGAATTATTTTACTGTGGTTCTGCTGCATGCTGATCATGTAAGTTATTATAATACTTAAATAATAGGCCAACAAACAGCAGGTTTAAAAAAAAACACCTAGCCATCACACACACACACATGCAAACACAATATCATATGATAACATAACACCCTAGTGTATCTTAAAATGTCAATGGTGTAATTGTTTGAAATTCTATGTGAGTATTTACAATGAAACCATTTTAAGAGACGTTTTGAGAGTGTTTGACATGAGGAACTCAGAAGAGTAACTCTGAGTGCCACCTAGCTGCTGGTGACAATATCACCCCGGGAAGGCTTTGGGATTCACCAAAGGCCGTCTGGGTCATTCCGAAAAGTATATGAAAAATACAGCCATCAGTAGCTGTGGCGGACTTTTCGAGTGGCTGTAAACACGGTTTATGACTGTATATTTGATTCTAGCATATAGTTTAACAGCCACTTGACTTTCAATTCATTTCCCCTTATTGACAAGTATCCTGGGACAATAGCGTTTCAGCTGATGTAAAAACATATCGTTTTAAGCCCCCGCTCGTTCATTGCAGTAGTGTGTTTATTAAATGTTAGGCTTAATTGTTTAAATGCATTAATTAAAAGAACGCAGCGAATGAGGACCATACCATATTGTGGCTGGTTCTGCAGTAAAGTAGCCTATACTGCTTTAATGGAAATTATTGTAGTCTGTGTGTTCCAATCATCCTGCTAAATGTCCTTGAGAAATATTAGGCTATGTGACAATAACCTTCTTTATATTTATGAGCGAGGATACCGTGAACGTAAATGGACGGTTTTGTTTTGTTATGAAATATCAATGTGATAGGATTTGTCATTACTGAGTTCAAAACGTTTACGTCGAATCTTCTGAGGATTTCAAAAGGGTTAGTGACCATTATTTTGTTTATTGTTGGTAAATAAGTTTTATAGAGTCTGCAGTTTTAAATTGCATGCCAACCAAACATATCACCCAACACCTCCCCCCCCAAAATGATAACATAAAAATAAAATTACCTTTCGTATTAGCACCCGAACCAGGAAGGCTGTGGGATGACTTGCATGAATTATACCGTGTCAGGTGCATATTTAATATTGATAACTTAATTTCGACAAAATCACAATGGAGCTTTAAAAGCACTTCCTGTGAAACAGAATGTAAAAATGTGAAGAATGTGAAGCCAAATTCATTTTCTTTGCGATTAGAATACATTTATGTTGAATATTTATTAGAACTAGGATAGGTAAATTGTTAATATTCAGACGGATCATTTTAATAAATACAATTTCAGGGTGGAGCATTCCAGGACCGTTACAGCTCAATAAACGGCTAAATATTTTCCAACATAAGTTTATAAAGACTAACATCTCACACAAATCCCTAGCACATACAGGCCACAGCACACCAGGATATCAAGGCTAGTGTCACCCAACTGGGATTTAAAAAATAGATATGGCCAATACACGTGAAACGACACAAAGAAAACATCTAAAATAAAATCTAAAATTACTCTTTTAATTAACATATACATTGTATAAAAGTACAATTGTGTATTTATCTCAAAAGGACGCGGGACTCGGTAAATGAAACATAGTGGCAAGCTGTTCGGCACAAAGAAGAACTGTCTGTTCCACTCACTCAGTCCCGGCGCGCCCGGTTGGCAGCAGCTCGTGCCCTAAATGTCGTCTCAGTCTTGGCTTGCGGGCCACAGGTCGCGCTTGACCTCGTGTTTACCTCAGCTGAGCGCGACGGAAGCCGTTTCGACGGTGGGGCTCTCGATTTCAATCAGCGATGATCATTAGAACGAATACCCCGCCTCTTACTTTGGGGAAGTTGAGTGGTTTTGTCTGGTAAGTTTTTCCCCATGTGTCGTTTTAAGTGATATAGACAGAGTGTGTAGCTTTCATAACTTGGCTGAAACAAAAGTTGACTATTGCGCGTAAAAGGTTTAGATTTAATCAACACAAGTATCGACTTGGAAAACTCTTGTTGTATAAAAACTGTTTAGGCCACAACCTATTTCATGAATCAATTACACTTTCTAAAAAATGTTATGGTTGTACGCACAACAGACTTTACACAATTAAATCGTTAGGTGAATTTCAGTGATTTAATTCTCAATTTTACAATCTATATAGGACACAAAACTATAAAACATACAACTCCAATATGATTTTGTTTTATCGAAAGTACATATTATAAGGACCGATTTATAGAATTAGAAATACAAAGTACTTAGTAGTAGGCCTAAATGTAAACACGTTTGGCTGAGTAACACATGATCTGTTAATTGAAAGTTATTGAGTGAATTGTTCTGAATATATAAAAATAGTATGACGTGTTTGTTTATATTGAAATATGTTGATTGTGATGATATAGAATTAGACATAGGCCATAATTGTTGAATATATTATAACACACGAGGGAAGTTAGGGCCTTGTAGGGTTATTTAGCTTACAAGGTGTGATGCTGAATTTATGTGAAAAAAACATACCTTAAAATAAAAAAATACTGTGTAACAAGATATATTTAAAATAGCTATACAAAATGCCCCAGACTCTAAGTATCAGCAGCTTGAATAAGACAAAAATATTCAGAGTGTTATTCTACTTCTATATTAAATAGTAGGCCTAAGTCTATGACGGAGAAAGGTGTCTGTAAAAATAAACATGTCATGTCAAATATCAAATAAAGGGCAGTTTAAAACAAGAGAGAAAGTGGACCATATTTCTTGTGATGACAGACATGTTTTTCCTTCCACACCATCACAACCCAGGTTGTTTCCAGTCAAACATTTGGAGTATTTACTGTGTATTGTTTGGCCCGGTCGGCTGGATTGCTGAAGCAGACACCACTTTGCAGCGTACAGTAAAGCAGTGTGTTTTTTCACCTTAACACCAACACCACCTGTTCAGCATCCGTGCTAACGTGAGACTTAAAAACGCTGTGATTGTTTGTTTACATACAGTTTGTTTATGGAGCTAGCAAAATACACCAGTGTAATCCCTTGCATTCCCACAGCTATACAAGCTCAATGGATGCTTACAGGAGAGAACGCACCACGTCTCCCCACTGTACCATACCCAGAGACTCAGTCTGAATACAAGGAAAATCTTTGTGGATGGATGAAAAACTCTGATGGGTTGAAAACCCAAACTGAAACTCACAAGTGTCCTGAAGGACTACTGAAGCACAAGGAAATGAAACCAATAAAGAACCCGCCTCTCAACGTGCAGTCTGACAGCCCCTGCCTTCCAATAAGCTTTTTCAAGAGACTCGTAGAGATTTTAAGGTCTGCCATGATTGCTGTCATCGCGTCTCTCCGTTTAAACAGCGCTCGCACACGCACACACACGCACGCACACACACGCGCACACACACTCTCTGTTTTGAGTGCCAGTGTTATGGAGCTTCATAATACCTATCTGACTTAATAAAGAACAGAGCGAGAGTGAAGGGTGGAAAGATTGATAGATAGATAAATATAGAGAGAGAGAGAGACCGAGAGTACCATCAAGCACAGACGTGTGTGAATGTAGATTGTGCAGGGAGAGAGATAGGTGGAGCGGGGAGAGAGATAGGTTCACAGACAGTGAGTGGAAAGAGAGAGGCAAGGGAAGAGAAATCGTTTTTATGAAGAACAATTGAAAGAGCAACTCCGCTCTCTCTCTCTCTCTCTCTCTCTCTCTCTTCTCTCTCTCTCTCTCTCTCTCCCTATCTCTCCCTACCTCTCTCTCCCCCTCTCTCTCTCTCCTGCTGTCCTGTCTCCCACCTGAGAGCGCCTGGATGATTTGAGCTTAATTACCCTCTGATGATGGAAAGGTCAACATCTGTGCTGTCTGGGCCAGCACACGGTGAGTTACGGCTCGCCAACAACACGGCCATCTTGCCTCTTTACACCCGCGCACACGGCCCACACTCAGCAGCTTCTGTTTCAATCGGTTATATGAAAGGCATGTATGTGTGCTCGAGTGTGTGTGTGTGTGTGTGTGTTTGTGTGTGTGTGTGTGTGTGTGTGTGTGTGGAAGACAGACAGAGAGGGAGACAGAGAGAGAGAGAGAGAGAGAGATGTAGAATAACATTTTGTTTGATATTTATTTGAAACAGCCACATACAAAGACCCAGCACATTCCTTCTGACCCGCGTCATCTCTACAGTAACAGTAAGGGATCGTTTGTACTCTACAGTAACAGTAAGGGACCGTTTTTGTTTTGTTATCCACGCCGCTGCCTCCGTCGTCTCACACTGTACAGCTGAACCCGTGTGCCCAGAACGCTGTCTCCAGAACCGTCTCTCCAGAACACTGTACGAGGGTGTTCAGTCAACGGGATTTATGTTCCCATGGTGACATCGACATCTCCACAGGCCCTCCCAGAGCAGACCAGTGTAATAACATACCTGTCTGGAGGGGCTTACACACACACACACACACATTCATACACCCCCCCCCCACACACATATACACACACACATACACACACACATACATACATACACATTCATAACCCCCCCCCCACACACACACACACACATACATACATTCAAACACACACTCACACACGCATACATACTGTATACACACACTCACACACGCATACATACTGTACACACACACACATCCATGCACTCACACACACATCTAGGTACCCGAGTCCCGTCCTACTGGAGCCAGCTCAGAAGGGTGCCACTCCCTGAGCCAAGTCAAACACCTTCCTGCTGCCCTGGCTCACACACACACACACACACAATGATATGTATTTGCATCGTGTCACATACCAGGCAGTTGGTATTAGTGGGTCTGTGTGAGAGAGAGAGAGAGAGAGAGAGAGAGAGAGAGAGAGAGAGTAGAGAGAGAGAGAGAGAGAGGGAGTAAGAGAGAGAGAGAGAGAGAGAGACAGAATGAGTCCAGGAGAAGGAGGGGAGCGAGTGAGTTCATTTGTGTGTGTTGTATCAAGTGTAATTACCCTGTGGTTCTCCTGTAGTCTGAGAAGTTTCCTACGGGGTCATTCTAACGGTCGCTCTGCCAACTCCTGTCCGTAAAAACCCCTCCATGCTCCATCATTCAGTCTGACGCTCGTTCCAAAGGTTTATTCTGCCCTCAAAAACATTCGTTTTTCCAACTCAAGTCTTTTAACTGCTTCGTGATATTTACAAAGACTTTTCTCTTTAATCGTCCATGTTGTAAAAGCTTTCACCTCAAAGACAAGCTGTGATTTATCCCTCTACTTATGCAAAGAGTCGCCTATCACATGAATAGAAATTTCCTCCGTTTACTCACAGTGACTGTCGTTAGCCTAACATGGGTGTTGCCACGGTAATAATTGCTAAAAGCTTAAACACACTCCGACGTTACGGAAGATGGAGGATTCTAACTTGGGGAAAGGAGACTATTTCTAGACAGATGATTTCCCCCGTCAAACCCTCCACTCTGGTGCGAGCAGGGCTACTGCTTCTGGAACACTCTGCCTCAGCCAAAGTGTGTGTTCCACACCGACAAGATGGGGTTTCCTGCTTCATGTTTTCACTGTTGACCTTCCAAACGAAGTAGGAGCCAAGATGGCGGACGGTGGGGCCAAGATGGAGGACGGTTGAGCCAAGATGGAGGACGGAGGAGCCGAGATGGAGGACGGAGGAGCTGGGTTGCTATTGCAAGGCCAGCTGTGTGGAGGAAAACTAATGGGGGGTGAACAGGGGGCGGGGTCAGAGGGTGGAGAAACAGTCTGTCATTGGACGGGAGATGACCCGCACAAGTGTGGTCGTGTCAGAGAGGTAGGACAATGGGTGTGTGTGTCTGTGTGTGTGTGCGTGTAGAATGCGTGGGGTGTGGGTATCCCTGCACCTGCCCAGGATGTTGGCTCAGGCCCAGGATGTGTGTGTGTGTGTGACGACGGGGGTTGCCCACAGGGTGTTGGAGACTGCTGGCATCAGCATGTACCGAACCCTCTCCCCACACACACACACACACCACACAGTCACACACACACAAAGTCATGCTCCACCGCTGAAGTCAACACACAACGCTCTCACACATCCTCCACCCCACATGACATAAACACACGCAAAACCTCAAACACACGCACACACACACACACACACACCGTGTGGCAGATTTACACCCCTGCTCCTGAAAGCCAACACTCGCCAGGGGATTGTGCGTTTTTGTTCCTCAGCCCACAAGGGCGCCCTTGTGTGCGCAGAGCCGCAGCAGCGCGTCCCAGCTGCATCGTGACACCTTTATCTCCCTCTGGTGCCAAATCTGCCCGGCGCACGGAAAACGCTGAAGCGGCCCTTTTCTCTCTCTTCTCTTCTCGCCCTGCCCTCTCCTTTCTTCCTCCTCCTCCTCTCCCCCATCTCTCCCCCATCTCCCCCCATCTCCATCTGAGCAGCGCAGGGGGGGGAGTCGGGGGAGGCAGATGAGCAGGCCCCAGATTGAGAGGCATTTACGACACGCACCCCAGGAGAGAAAGCGAAGAGATGGAGACTGGTTTGCAGTGAACACAGGGGGTGGGGCGCAGGGTGAGGGACTGCCCGGGCACAGCGGTTAAGAGGGTGATGAATGAAGGAGGGATCAAGGGAGGGAGGGAGAGAGAGAGAGAGTGCAGGTAGGATGAGGGGAGTGAGGTGAGGATGGGAAGACGAGATGAGAGGAAGAGAGGAGGGGAGGGAGAAGAGGGCTGAAGGGCCACCAGGGGGAGGAGGGGGAATGGGGGGGGGGAGCAGGGTGGCAGGGGGAACAGTTGGCGTCTGGGCTTGTTTACGGCCTGCTGTTTTGGAGCCGAGCCTTTTCGTGCCCCGGGTGAGTGTTTAGCAGAGACACGCTGGGATGCTTTTACGACTGGGGGGAGGCGGAGAGGGGGAGGGGGGCACAGTGGGGGGGGGCAGGGGAGGGGGGGGGAGTGAGGAACACAGACGGGGCTCCATCCCCTCTCTTCTCCTCCCCCCTCCTCCCCCCTCCTCCCCTCCCGTGACACCCTCTGCTCTGCACACAGGAAGTCAAACTCCCTGCCCTTTGACCCCTGCTGGGGTCGTCTGGGTGCTGGAGGGGCTGACCGGGGAGGGGGAGGGGCTACTGTAGCATGACCCCACCCCTCCCCCGTGACCCAGGGGTCAGCCTACAGTAGGTCAGTCACCATGGACACCAAACAACTGCCAGACCTCTCCCATTTGGTGTGCGTCCACTGGTCTGTTGACACGACAGGACCTGCCTCCATCTGGTCCCCACGCATTCCTGACGGCACATTTGGGGGACCCGAGTCCTCCAGTGGACGTACAGGACTGTGACAATCTCAAAGTACTTTTCCTGTTTTAAAAAAACGTTCTTTCTCTGAGAGGCAGTGTTATTTACATTCAACCATCCCTTTCACAAACCCTGCCTCCACCTCCCTGCTCCCTCCCCTGCCCCCCTCCCTCCCTGCCCTCCCTCCCTCCCTCCCCTGCCTCCCCCCTCCCGGCTCCCCCTCCCTGGGCCATACTGTCCTCAGACAACGCTGTTCCTAAATCCCCTCGTCTTTTTTCTCTCTTCCCCTGAAAGGTTTATTCAGCGTGGAGGCTCTCTGTCAGCGAGCCCATCTTTCAGCTGCCGGGCGGGGCTTGTGGGAGCCGGGTTTGTGTGGGTAGTTCCATGTGTGAATGGGACCCTGTAAATGGCGGGGGCAGATTTAGGAGCGGCCCCCGCTCTCTCCTGGGGGAGGCTGTTCTCCTCACAGCTCAACGACGCGCCGTAAATTCCTGCTCCCCGAGCTGTGGGACGGATCAAAAGGAGGCCCATACATAGACTGCTAGCACAGGGTCGAGAAAACCCAGCGAGAGACGATAGCTAGAGCTAGCTAGATATCTCTCTCTGCTCTATCTCTCTCGATGCTCCCTCTCTCTCTCTCTCTCTCTCTCTCTCTCTCTCTCTCTCTGCTCTCTCTCTCTCTCTCTCTCTCTCTCTCACTCTGTCGCTCTTCCTGTATTTTACTTGCAAATTTCAGAGACTCAACTCTGCCCTCCATCCACAGCGTCAGACCCTCTCTGTTCTACCACACACACACACACACGTGCACACACACACACACACGCACACACACGTGCACACACACACACACACACACACACGTGCACACACACACATACACACACACACGCACACCCACACACACGCACATCTTGCCCCTACAGCCTGAATCCAGCCATACACACCTCTCTAAACACACTTCAGACAGCAACAATCATATGAGATGTTTGGAGGAGGCGTGCCCTACAGAGTGATGAAGACGTGGTAACTAGACGGGGCTGGGAGTCAGACGGTGAGCTGGGCCGTGAGAGACGGCGAGCAGCTTAAAGGTAATCACAAGTGCTGTTCTGTTCTAAAGGGCTCTTACAGCAAGCACTTCCCTGCTCGATCGCCCTCCGAGGTACCCTGGCATCGTTCTCCTCCCATACAGGGTCCACCATCTCTCCACACACACACACACACAGGCCACTACCAGCGCCGTACCTGCACTGTTCAAAGCTCTCCGGAATGTTCTGTCTCACTCACTGTCAGTGACCTCACAGTCAGTGACATCACAGTCAGTGACCTCACAGTCAGTGACATCACAGTCAGTGCTACCTCACAGTCAGTGACATCACAGTCAGTGCCACCTCACAGTCAGTGACCTCACAGTCAGTGACCTTACAGTCAGTGACCTCACAGTCAGTGACATCACAGTCAGTGATCTCACAGTCAGTGACCTCATGGGCACCCATCCAGAAGACAGCACTGAAGTCATGAATAAAAGGTAAAGGGGGGTCAGATGGCTGAGCGGTTAGGGAGTCGGGCTATTAGTCTGAAGGTTGCCGGTTCGATTCCTGGCCGTGAAAAATGACGTTGTGTCCTTGGGCAAGGCACTTCACCCTACTTGCCTCGGGGAGAATGTCCCTGTACTTACTGTAAGTCTCTCTGGATAAGAGCTTCTGCTAAATGACTAAATGTAGTGTAATGTAAAGTAAGAGTTATCCGAGCATCTTGCAGGGCGTGTGCCAGTGGGGTTAGATCACTTCTGGTGCCTCACGCTGATGCAGCTCTCGGAGGTTGAATCAGTTAAACCAACAAAGCAGCTTCTCTCTGTCCCAACTTTGACCTCACTTCCTCCATAAATTCAATTCTGCTTCCTGAAGCGCCAAATGACCCTCACTCTCGTCTAATTTGTCAGACCCAGTCATGTGACCAGGAAGTGCAGGCTGACAGCGTCGGTCAGTGCTTCTCCTTCTGGAATGTTTTCAATTAGCTCCTCCGGAGGTTTTCAGTGTATTGCAAATCCACAAGACTTTTTTATTCATTTTTTCACCATGAGAGGATTTTCGTACCTAAAGGAAAATATGAAATGATTTCTTCCGTTTGTCTTTTTCTCTTCCATTTGTTCTTAAATTGACAGCAGAATGGCCACAGGCAAGGCTCCCCTCGACTGAGCACTCGAGCCTCGCGCCCACACTCAGGTCTGCCCATCGCTCTCCTTCCATTAAAACACAATAACCTCGGAGGGAGGACAGGGAGGGAGGGAGGAGGGGAGGGAGGAGGGGAGGGAGGGAGGAGGGGAGGGAGGGGCCGAGGCAAGGATCGATCCTCTGTTCGTTTCCCTTACCGAGCCGTAAATCTCCTTTCTTTGGCCTTTCTCTTCCTTTTTCCCTTTCCTTCCCCCGTCTTGTTCATTTCTATATCCCCCTGGTTCCCCGGTATACTCTCTCCATCATCCTCTCTCTCTCCATCACCCGGTATACTCTCTCCATCATCCTCTCTCTCTCCATCACCCGGTATACTCTCTCCATCATCCTCTCTCTCTCCATCACCCGGTATACTCTCTCCATCATCCTCTCTCTCTCCAGTCCCTCCCTCACTCCCACCTCTCCACTTCCCCCACACTCGTTTCTTTTCTCTCTCTCTCTCTCTCTCTCTCTCTCTCTCTCTCTCTCTCTGCCTTCTCCCCTGTGTGTGACAGTAGCCTCCTCCAGTAATGAGGAGAAATGTGTCACACTGGCAGGGCTGCGTGTGTGCGTTTATGTGTGTGAGCGTGCGTGGGTGTGGCTGTGTGTGTGTGTGTGTGTCTCTGTGAACGTGTGCGTGGGTGGGTGTGTCTGCTCGTGTGTATGTGTGTACGTGTGTACGTGTCTGTGTGTACGTGTCTGTGTGTCTGCTTGTGTGTGTGTACGTGTGTGTGTGTGCTTGTGTGTGTGTGTGTGTGTGTGTGTGCAGGCCGGGGGGCCCCATCAGGCAGATCTTATGTCCCCTAATGAGCAGCAGAGGCGGCAGCCATGGCAGCCACACTCACTCTCCCCCCCCACCACTCTCCCCCGCCCCCGCCCCCCGCCCGCCCCCCCGCCCCCCGGGGCCCCCCGCTGCCTTCTGTTTCACCTCTCCACCAGGGTTCACCCAGAGGTCAGAGCTGAGAGCCACTTCCTGTTGCGACGACCCCTCCCCCTCTGCCACGGCCCCCTTTGTAGTCCCAGCAATGAACATGTGATAGGAGGGGGGGTGGGGGGGTGGGGGGTGGAGGGGAGGGCGGGGCAGGGAGAGGGGAAAGAGATAGAAATGGAGGCCAAGGTGAGGGGATGGGGGGGGTAAGAGAGAGACAAAGAGAGAGAGTGAGGGTGTGGGAGGTGGGAGGGGGGGAGGGGGGCGAGGTGAGGCTGTGGTGAGGGCGATAGGAGGAACGTGGGATTGGGAGAGGAAAAGAAAGGAGAGGTGGAAGGAACTGGTCTGGGGAATTCCGGAATGTTCGCTCCCACTACGCCATAAATCAAAACCCACACACTCACACACACTCACACACACACACACACACTGGCTCTACGTTATACCACATGCACTAACTAGTACAGTCACACACACTCATATCACAGTGCACAAATCACACACATTATAGTACACACTCACACATGCTGTCGCCACACATGAAACAAAGACACACCGTACACACACACACACACACACACTCTCTTGTACGTGCACACACACACACACTCCATTAACCTTTTGTATGTACAGTATTGAAGAAAAAGGTACAAAACAATGATTCGTCAGTGAAGCTCTCAGTCTGCAAATCACTGAGGGCAGTTCACATCACACACACACATACACACACACACACACACACACACACACGCTCAAATACCTCCATCTTCCATCCCCGCCGCCTCCTCCTCCTCGCCATCTGGGATGCAAACGGAGTGAAACGGCGACGTTCGTAACGACGACGACATTAGCGCTAATGTCTGCGGCGGCGGCGCGGGCTAGCGTCAGCCCTCCCGTCAGCCTCCGACCCCCGAGCCCTCCCGTCAGCCTCCGACCCCCGAGCCCTGAGTCATGGACGCCACTCAAATCTAAATCTACTTAGCATTGATTTTGCAGTTCTGATGAGAATGCACAGCGTTCCTCGAGGGTTTCCCCTAAATCAATAGAGCCCTCTCCTCCCCCCACACCCAGTGCTCCTATGGAGGGAGGCCTCTTAGACGCCATAATCTCCCCCCCCCAGCGACGCCAGTCCTGCAGCAGGACCCAGATCAGGTCAGTATCGAACCGAGCCACTCTGGGCCGGGCTAAGTGGAGCCGGGGAAACGTGCTGCCTCGGCTCCGCACTGATCTCCCTCGCCCCGCCATCGTCAGGGTGGAGCCCCTCTGGCGGGAAGAAGGGACGGGTGGAGGGGCGGGAGGGTGGAGGGGCGGGAGGGTGGAGGGGAGGGAGGGAGGGTGGAGGGGTGGGAGGGAGGGAGGGTGGAGGGACGGAGAGATGGAGGCAGGGAGATGGAGAGATGCAATGGTTTTTTTAGGATCAATGTGACCCAAACGAGATGCATGAGATGCCAGTCGTGCGTGTGTGCGTGCGTGTGGACGAACCCGCTCGCCTCTCTCTCTCTCTCCACGGTGCACTTGTTGGACTCGTATTGTTTGGGTTTCCGTGCCGCTCGGCGTGATTGATTTCCAATGCCCTCGTGCTTCAGACATATGGTGTATTAGTATGTAAATACACAATCTAATATCACCATCATCGCCATCACCATCACCATTCCGGGCGTCGCACTAGTGCATCCTGGGATGTGCAATCTGGCCGTGACCCCGGCGTGAACCCTGCCTGAACACGTGACCTCCCCGTGAACCCATCAGGAGGTAAAGGAGAGGGGAACAGATGAGATCCCACTGAACGTGTGTGTGTGTGTGTGTGTGTGTGTGTGGGAGTGTGTGTGGGAGTGCGTTTGTGTGTGCGTGTGTATTAGTGTGTGTGTGTTTGTATTTGTGTGTGTGTGTGTGTGGCACGACAAGAGGACGCCATTGTCCTCATTTCTCCCAAGCACTCACTTCATCTTCCTACGTCCAGACTCAGCACAGATCCTCTTAGGCTGTGTGTGTGTGTGTGGGAGTGTGTGTGTGTGTGTGTGTGTAGGAGTGGGAGTGTGTGTGTGTGTGGGCAGGGGGGAGGGTACAGGCCACAGGCACTTGTGAATGTAGTCGAAGACACACACACACACACACACACACAGTTAGCTTCAGCATGGCCAGCTATCCTGTGTGGACGTAAATCCAGTGTGTCTGTGTGTGTTGGTGTGTGTGTCTGTGTGTGTCTGTGTGTGTCTGTGTGTGTCTGTGTGTGTCTGTGTGTGTCTGTGTGTGTCTGTGTGTGTTGGTGTGTGTGTCTCTCTCTCAGTCTTGGTGTCTCTCCTCTCAGTTCAGAAATGTAAACCAGTTCAGCCGCTTCTCCTCTGTGTGCAGGAACCCTTCAGATTGACTCCTCGGCCAATTAGAGAGGAGAGCTGGATCAGAGAGGGATCTGATTGGTTTCCCCTGGGTGGACAATATGTAAATCATTGTGACAATCAGGCCACTTATAGGAAGCGCTTCTGTCATCTTCAGCTACACCATCAATATGGACTTGAACACACCCCCCCCACACACACACACCCATCACACACACATCCTCCCACACACACAGCCATCACACACACATCCTCCCACACACACACACACCCATCACACACACATCCTCCCACACACACACCCCCTTCCACACACACACCCATCACACACACATCCTCCCACACACACACACACACACCCATCACACACACATCCTCACACACACACACCCATCACACACACATCCTCCCACACACACAGCCATCACACACACATCCTCCCACACACACACACACCCATCACACACACATCCTCCCACACACACACCCCCTTCCACACACACACCCATCACACACACATCCTCCCACACACACACACACACACCCATCACACACACATCCTCACACACACACACCCATCACACACACATCCTCCCACACACACACTCCTACTGTATACGTTGACCCTCTTGTCCCCAGTGCTTTTCCATCTCCCAATTAAATGTCTCAGCTCCAACAGCAAGACCTTGATGAATAATACACAATCTATTATTTACTGTGTCAATGAGCCAGTGAGCTGGCCTGAGAACAGAGTCAGGACCAGCCTCAGAACCAGACCCAACACAGCCTCAGAACCAGACCCAACACAGCCTCAAACCAGACCCAACACAGCCTCAGAACCAGACCCAACACAGCCTCAGAACCAGACCCAACACAGCCTCAGAACCAGACCCAACACAGCCTCAGAACCAGACCCAACACAGCCTCAGAACCAGACCCAACACAGCCTCAGAACCAGACCCAACACAGCCTCAGAACCAGACCCAACACAGCCTCAGAACCAGACCCCACACAGCCTCTGTCGGCCCGGCCTCATGTACATCTGCAGGTAGAGCCTTTCCCTTCTAGAACAACCGAGACCTGAAGCTCCAAGCAGATGGTTCCGGACTCAGCGCCACACACCAGAGGTGCCCAGACATATGCCCGTTTAAAACGCTGTAAAGTATAGAGCTAAGCTCTTTTAATGGGCCGTACAGGACTGGATATGATGGAGAGAGAGAGAGAGAGGAGGGAGAGAGAGAGAGAGGAGAGAAAGAGAGAGTGAGGGAGAGCGAGAGAGAGAGAGAGAAAGAGAGGAGGGAGAGTGAGAGTGAGAAAGAGAGAGAGAGGATCAATCTCTTTTTTTTAAAGGGCACAATAAAGGTGTCCCCCATAAATTGTTTGGAGATGCTGCCCTCTCAAAGCCGGACGATAATGAAGTACCGCCGTACAACTGGGATAAATCTAACCCCAGACACTCACACACACACCCACCACACACACACACACACACCCACACACACACTCACACACTCACACACTCACACACTCACACACTCACACACTCACTCAGACACACAGAAATGCAGAAGCCAACATATACAACAACAATGATTTTCATTGAGCTCAAATAATGCATTTGTCAACGTTGAATAAGCTCTTTACAGTTAAGTAAAACTTCAAGATAAAAGACAAGATGGCTGCACTGTGGTAGTGTAGTTGTAGGTCACCATGGGAACGCTATCTTTGTCCACTGGCCTTTACTCACAAGTGTGTGTGTGTGTGTCTTTCAGTCACCATGGACCTGATTAGTGCCTCTATCTCGCACACACACACACGCACACACAAATACACACCCACACAAACATTCAGACACCTCATGAATCTGTCACACTCAACTCCACTGTGGTCTTTGAAGCTGGGGCAGAGGATGGGGGGTGAGGTGTTGGGGCACCTGGGAAATAAGGTCAGCATGGGTGTGTGTTTGGGCCGATAGCACACACACACACAGAACTTGTACTCAATATTGGACACTCATTATAATTTTTTTAACTCAGAAATTAAGGTTTAAATCAGGGTGCGAATTACGTTGTGGGGGTCTGAACCCCCAAATGAAGACTTGGACCCCCCCAAAAGAGGTAAAAACAACATATCGGGGTCAATACACGACCTAGAGAAGAAGCTGACCCCCCCGATTGTCATTGTATAATTCTCACTCTGGTTGAAATACATATTCCAATACAGCAAAACATGATGTGTTGTTGTGTGTCATCACCTCTGGGTGTGATGGGAAGGTTACGTGTCATGTGGGTCACTGCGCTGGGCTGCAGGTCTGCTTCTGTGTGCAACCTGAACAAACTTTGGCCTCGCTGCTGGAACATTCACGTACCAACAGCCATGCCAACTAGCACTGAGGTGTAGGCCGACAGGCATGCCTGGGTCGGTGTGTGTGTGTGTGTGTGTGTGTGCAGCTGCCTTGCGAGCGTTGCCAGGTCTCTCCAGGGACAGTACTTTCACAGTCCGGACCCTTCCCAGAATGCATTTCTCTCCCCACACGTACTGGAAGCAGTGGCTGTGACCTCTCGTCCCTCCGCTTTCAGATCCTAACACTGTCGTCGCCGACTCTCGACTCGATGAGCTCGCATCTATCTCGTGCTACTCGCGATCCTCAGCGCTCTCGATCGCTACTCTCTCTCGCTCTCTCTCTCAGTCTACTCTCTCCTCTATCTCTCTCTCTCTCTCTCATCTCTCTCCTCTCTCTCTCTCTCTCTCTCCTCTCTCTCCTCTCCCCTCTCTCTCTCTGTCTTCCTCTGCTCCCACTCTCTCTACTTCCTGTTTGTCTTCTTCACGGGTCTCTGCCAAGCGCAGACACCTGTGGGATGACGTACTGTGTGATGTACAGCGTGGAGTGTGGACAGAGGTATTCTAACATGCTGTAAGCAGCGCGTTAGACCAGACGGAGAACAGAGGTGTGTGTGTGTGTAACATACTGTAGCAGTGGACGGACGGCAGTAGCTTGTGTGTGTGGTGTGTGTGTGTGTGTGTGTGCTTTGCATCTCCGCTCCATCCCCACACACCTCCTCTCACATCACCCTGTCATCTGTCAGTTCATCCATACCCTCCTGCCTCGACCCCCTGCCTCGGCCCCTGCCTCTGCCCCTGCCTCTGCCTCGGCCCCCGAGGGGCAAGATAAGAAGAGAAGAGTTGCTGACTCGGTCTCTCCGCTCCCCTCCCCTTCTGTCACCCCACTCTGCCCTCCACAGGCAGCTCTGGGAAGCACGGCCATTTTGTCCATAATTCCTGTCAGAAACGAGGGAGACGCAAGAGACTTGTTTGATTTGCGGCGCACCTCCGACAAGAACAAAAAGGAAATAGTCCGAGGGGGAAATGTTGTCGAGGTTTGTCTGTTTGGTGGATAACAAACGGAGGGAGCTCTCCTCTCGTGCTTGTCTCAGAGGGGGGAGTCAGATGGATACGGCCGCCATTTTGGAAATGTGGGCCGGTTGCCATGAGAGATATTTCACCCCCATAAAAGCAGGCCGTGACATTCAGGAGAGAGTCTCAGACCTTATCACTTGATATCGCGCCGCCATCGCACATACCCCACTCACACATGACAAAGTACACGGAATACCAACTCCCGAAACACCATGCACTCAAACATGCCACCACACAACACACACACACACACACACACACACTGACACGTCCTCTGGGCCTGCGTGTTCACACCCTCTCCGACACGCACTCGCGTAACCGATCTCGTCCCCGTGTCCTTACTCGCCCCCCCTGACGCGTCAATCACTGGCTGAGCGATCGCCCTGGCGCACAAATCACCTCAGATTAACTTTAGGGCCTGTTGGCGAGCTAACTCTGATCTCAGTGTCCCGTCTCTGGGACTGTAAATAACACCCACCCAGAGCAGGCTGGGCTCCAGGAAGGCTGATGGATGTCCCTGAGGGCCGGGGGGCCCCCGGATCGGCCCCCCCCCTGGTGACGGGGTAACGCACATCTAGACATGGGCGTCCAGGCGGAGGGGCTCTCTGACCCACGGGGAGATTTCACGTCAGCTGTACTCTCTACAAGGAGTGTGTGTGTGTGTGTGCGTGTCTATAACGTCTGTGTGTTAGTGTGTGTGTGTGTGTCTGTCGCCGAGGCCTGTGCTGTGTTAACTCACCGAGGCGTTCAGGAAAGCGGTGGTCTTTGAAGAGGAGGGAAACGATGGAGTGTTCAGGAGCTCCGCGTCCAGATCCCAACGCCTCAGAGCGTTCACGTGTTGACGTGGCCTGCTCCGTCGCCACGGGGGGGGCCGCGCCACGTCAGCCATCTCCTGATTGGACGCCGTCACGGAGACGTACGGGAGGTCGGCGGGATCGCGAGGGTTCTCCTGCGTACACGGGAATAAACAAATCGCGTCAGACAAACAAGGACACGGACGGACTGACGCACGCTCACACGCACGGACGCAAAGGTGACGGATTTATCTGGGGGTTTTTGATTGATTGATTGAGCGATTGATAAGTGGATGGATTCATAGCCGGGAGAGCCTTCTGGTAGATCACATCAACTCAATGTCAGCTTCATGTTATCGTGCAGTGTCCTCTCACCGACAGAGAGACACCAGGAGATGGATTCACTGTCACGGCGGTCCCAAGCGACACACGGCTTCTCCTGGAGCCTCGACACACACGCCGGCCCTCGTGATCGACAGCTGTCAGGGCGAGGGAGGCGTGCGGCGTCCACACGCCACTCTCTCCACCTTCGCCAACTTCCTGTGAAGCTGCTGTCAGGAGTCGGAGGGAGGAGGGGGGGGGTCGCTGAAACGTCCCCAAAAACAATCACACGAACCCGGGGACACTCTAATTGTCGCGGCGCCATGGAAACCGTGCGAACGGGCTCCCGGTACGCACCGCGGGAGCATGCGGTCAGAGGCGAGAGCGCGTTCGGCAGGATCGCTATGACGACCGGCGACTCCTCGTGAGGGGGAGGGGCGGGTGACCTGTGGAGAGAGACGGACAGGGAGCGGAGGGGTGGCCAAGGAATGAATATGCACGTCATGGACAGAGGAAGGGAGGGAGGAGAGAGGAAGGAGGGAGGAGGGAGGGAGGAGGAGGAGGGGAGAGAGGGAGGAGGAGGAGGAGGGAGAGCAGACAGGGATTGAAACGTGAGCTTAGACTGCCACCCTGTGGAAGTACGCCCAACTGCAGCTCTGCAGAAACACGGCGGCTGCATCTCCTTCTTCTGCTCCGTTTGATGTCGGACGCCGTGACATCACAGTTCCCCCGCAAGGTTCTGAAGATAAAACGTATTCGACTGGATATTTTCACAACTTCAGAATGACACATCTCAATGCATTCCGTGGACATGATAGCTCAGTCAGAGACGGGAAGGATATTTTTCACAAAGAATGCATCCCATATTATATGATATTGGAAGGTATAATCTAGAACCTAGACTCAAATCAAATACAATAAATGATAATAAAATCTGATTTGCACAGCCCTGTTACAAGCAGTGTCATAGAGTGCTTCATACATTCCCAAAGAACGGAACATAAACCAACCTACAACCTCCAGAGTCTCTCTGCTTGTGAACACACGCCACACCACACGTGTATAGAGCATGTACTTCCTGCATGGGAACAGTTCTCCACATCACATCCCTCCTCTCAGGTCAGTCTCTGATGAAAAAGAGCACTTTACACATCTATTCCCAGCCTGACAGGTTTTATGTCCGCTCAGTCTTTGAGGATATCCATACATTGTAATTATCCATTATTAGGGGAAGGATGAGTAAGGTTTTGGGGACCAAAAAAATCTCTCTTAATTAATGGCTGTATCAATCATCGTTATGTCCAGGGCCTAGATTGGCTTCTCCATCTTCAGCCTGCTCTCTCGTTTAAGTGGGTGAGGGTGGAGAGGAGGAGGAGGCTGGGCAATTATAAACTTGGCTTGCAGGGTTAGCCTTATTCCACTCATTTTGAAATATACGCTTCATTCTTATTCCCTGTCTGTCTGTCTCTCTCTCTCTCTCTCTCTCTCTTTCTCTCTTTCTCTCTTTCTCTCTTCTCTCTTTCTCTGTCTGTCTGTCTGTCTGTCTGTCTGTCTGTCTGTCTGTCTGTCTGTCTGTCTGTCTGTCTGTCTGTCTGTCTGTCTGTCTGTCTGTCTGTCTGTCTGTCTGTCTGTCTGTCTTCTGTCTGTCTGTCTGTCTGTCTGTCTGTCTGTCTGTCTGTCTGTCTGTCTGTCTGTATGTCTGTCTGTCTGTCTGTCTCTCTCTCTCTCTCTCTCCCTCCCTCTCTCTCTCTCTCTCTCTCTCTCTCCCTGTCTCTCTCTCTCCCTCTCTCTCTCGCTCTACTGTGATGCATGGTGATGTAAAAGCTCAAATATTCTCACGGGAATTGAACCCGATCCTGGATGAGGATGCACCATGTGTTTGTTCCACTCAAGTATTGTCACATCAAACTGTCAGATGACTAGTTGAAGCTGGGGGGGGCACCGATGTGTGTGTGTGTGTGTGTGGTACACTGTGAGATGCTGTTGTAGTTGTATCCACACCCAGCAGGGGGTGCTATGACGTGGGGTGTGTGGAGCTCCTAGTTGGGTCCGAGCCCTCCTTGATGTTCACCACTGTCTCCAGCGTGCACGCTTCACAGGAGAAGAAAGGGAGACATGCAGAGGAGACATGCCGAGCTTCGCTGTGATTGGCTGCTGAGGGAAGACACGCCGAGCTTGGCTGTGATTGGCTGCGGGCATGCACCCTCCTGCCCACCTTCAGTGTGTTTCCCAACAGTCAAGACCCGGGGAGAGGCCTGTCCAGACTTGAGGTCATGACTAATGGTCACATGACTGATGGTCACCTGACTGTGCTCCTTAGATCCGTGCTCCCCTTTGAAAGGGAAACTCCCCGGGTCACACCTGAGAGGTCATCCAGAGGTCGCCCCGGAGAGAGGTCACGTGGAGGTCGGCAGCACACGCAGGTGTTCCAGGTCAGGTGGGCCCCGCCCCTCGAGCTAGGCTGGGAGGGCCCAGACAACTGACGCCTTCCAGTGACCTCGTTAGAAGCCGACCACTCTCGAAAGAATCCGATTGGACTCATCTGGGATGATTCATTACCCGAGAAGGAGTGTTTTAATGTCAAGACGTCTTGGGTGTGTGTGAGAGAGCCTAGTTCTGCCCAGGGTTCTCCATGTGTGGCCAGGGAGAGGAGGTTCTGCCCAGGGTTCTCTGTGTGTGGCCAGGGAGAGGGGGTTCTGCCCAGGGTTCTCTCTGTGTGTGGCCTGGGAGAGGGGTGTTCTGCCCAGTGTTCTCCATGTGTGGCCAGGGAGAGGAGGTTCTGCCCAGGGTTCTCTGTGTGTGGCCAGGGAGAGGGGGTTCTGCCCAGGGTTCTCTGTGTGTGGCCAGGGAGAGGGGGTTCTGCCCAGGGTTTTCTCTGTATGGTCAGGGAGAGGGGGGTTCTGCCCAGGGTTCTCTCTGTATGGCCAGGGAGAGGGGGTTCTGCCCAGGGTTTTCCGTGTGTGGCCATGGGAGAGGGGTAGCACAGGTGCCCGTGAGGCCAGGCCTCGTCGATGGAAACTAAACAGTTGTCCATCACCCTGCTCCGCCTCACTCCAGCCCCTCTGCTCCTTCTCCCCTCACCTCACCTCCTTTGAACGTCTCCTCATCCTCGGCCCTCGGGCCTCGTCCCGGTAGCACCCCCGCTCCCTGCCCGGCCCCCGAGGCCAGACCTGCCCCGCCGATGAACTCCCATTTGGGCTCAGCTCAGGTGTTCGTGTTTACAAACGCTCCTTCCTCAAACCCTTCACTTCAAACGGGCGGGCCGAGAGAGAGAGAGGAGCGAGAGAGAGAGATAAAGAAGGGATTAGAGGGAGTCTTTGTGGCCCACTAACAGGCCGGCTTTGATGGTCAGACAAGGTGTTTATACTGGACTGATCCAGCCATCCGTCAGGCTTTAGCCTCAGAGAGAGGCACTCTGGCTGTGTGAAGAGAGACTTTTGCCTCAGAGAGAGAAGGCCTGGTTCTCCAGCTGGGTGGAGAGGGTGGAGGGTGGAGGGGGAGGGTGGAGGGGAGGGTGGAGGGTGGAGGTAGACGGTCTTGAGGGCGGGGGCCCCAGCAGAGGTGATGGAGGCCAGGGCTGCTCTGAACAGGTGGAGGAAGGAAGGGCTGGTGTTCCTGGGGGTGGAGAGCGATGGGACAGGATGTTGTTGTACGTCCTGGTGTGTGTGTGTGTGTGTGAGTGTGTGTGTGTGAGTGTGTGTGTGAGTGTGTGTGTGTGGTGCACTCTGGGAAAACTGAATGGGAACAAAGATGTTACACGCACGGAAGATAAGACGGGTATGGAATACTATCTTTCTCTCCTCGCTTCTTCCACACACAACGAGCACTCCCAAACACACACACACACACACACACAAACACTCAGAAAATCACGCCCGGAACTGTGCAAACACACACACACACACACACTCTGGCAGCCCAGATGCAGCAGCCTCGAGGCAGAGGGAGAACACGTTCATATTTATACCTCTCATTTCGTCGTCCGTTTCCTCCAGCAGGGCCGTGTCTGGCTCCCATCTCTCTGATGAGGCCGTAAAACTCCCACGCCGTAAAAATAGATTTGAGGAGAAAGAGCCCAAATGGAGACATAGTTGAAAATAATTATACACATGAGTGCCTAAACGCCAGTGTGACGACAACACTTGAATTACGGCTGATATTAATCTGCGGCGGGAACGCACAAGGCAGCTTGTGTGCTAGAGTAAACACACACCAACAGTGCTTCGGTTCTCTCTGGCTCGTGTTCATCGATAGATCTATATTTCTCTTATTTTGGCTCGATTCCCGACATCGAAAAATCTATCGCTCCCTCGTGTTTCTCCGATTGTTCCGTCCAATCTCGCTTAATTATATTATTCTTTATCCATAGGGTACGCTTGACGTATTGCCGCGACTTTCGAGTGCCACAACTAAACCGTTGCGTCGATAAACAATTTATTCATCCGGAAGATTCTGTCCGGAGGTGGTGTTGAGAGGGAGCCGGGAGTGTTTGGTTCAGGCAGTGGGATGATGTTGTTCACCTCCGTCCTGACGGGACTTGAAGTTATGGCCCTGGCGAGGGTGAAATGCAAGTTCACCATTTAAAGCCAGACCAATTACTGGGCTGGGACAAGGACCGTAAAACATGCGGGGTGACCAACTCATCACCACTCCTGTAGAATCATCCATGTTCCTGCTTGACTGAGTATATCTATAGATGTCTGTACAGAGAGAGATACAGAGAGAGAGACAGAGAGAGAGAGAGAGAGAGAGAGAGAGAGAGAGGTGGGGAGAGATTTAATGCATGTCTTCTATTGATCCACAGATTAGGCACCTCAATGTTATGAGAGAGACAATTGCAGTGCTCTCCCAGCAGAGATGAAAATGCTGTGTGTGTGTGTGTGTGTGTGTGTGTATGTTCAGGAACTATCAATCTCAACACAACATATGCATTTTCAAGACAAGAAATGTGTCATTAGTGTCACTCAATCGCTCCTGACAAGTGCCACTGCCCAACAAAAAGGAGAGGTAGAGAGAGAGAGAGCATGGTGAGAGGTAGAGAGAGAGAGAGCATGGTGAGAGGTAGAGAGAGAGAGAGCATGGTGAGAGGTAGAGAGAGAGAGCATGGTGAGAGGTAGAGAGAGAGAGAGCATGGTGAGAGGTAGAGAGAGAGAGAGAGCATGGTGAGAGGTAGAGGAGAGAGAGAGAGCATGGTGAGAGGTAGAGAGAGAGAGAGCATGGTGAGAGGTAGAGAGAGAGAGAGCATGGTGAGAGGTAGAGAGAGAGAGAGCATGGTGAGAGGTAGAGAGAGAGAGCATGTGAGAGGTAGAGAGAGAGAGCATGGTGAGAGGTAGAGAGAGAGAGAGCATGGTGAGAGGTAGAGAGAGAGAGCATGGTGAGAGGTAGAGAGAGAGAGCATGGTGAGAGGTAGAGAGAGAGAGCATGGTGAGAGGTAGAGAGAGAGAGCATGGTGAGAGGTAGAGAGAGAGAGCATGGTGAGAGGTAGAGAGAGAGAGAGCATGGTGAGAGGTAGAGAGAGAGAGAGCATGGTGAGAGGTAGAGAGAGGCTTCTGTCTGTCAGGCTGCTGCAACACACCCATCTTGGGAAGGAAGGGCTGAAAGCATGCGAGCCACCTGCTCTATGATCTCGGGGGGGGGACGGGGACGAGGGGGGGGGACAGGAGGAAGGAGGGAGGAAAGATGGAAGGAAAGGTTGAGAGAAGAAGGAATAGGAGAGGATGGAAGGGTGAGAGAGAGAGAGGAGAAGGAAAACCTTCTGAACCCCAGAAGGCCACCTGGAACCGAACCGCCTCTACGACACGCGGGCTAGGTATGTGGTCAAGGTCGGCTCCCGTCACTCAACTACAGAGTCTGGGGTCAGAGCCTGGAGAAAGGGGCGTCGCCCTGCCAGCCTTCCTCCTCCCTCCCTGATCCTGCCCTTCCCTCTGGCGTCTCCTCCTCCCTCCCTGTTCCTGCCCTTCCCTCTGGCATCTCCTCCTCCCTCCCTGATCCTTCACTTCCTCCCTCCGGCTTCCCTTTCAACTCCCCCCCCCCACACACCTTTCATCCCGTGATTTAACCGCTTACTTATTAATCACAGGCTTCTCGTCCCCAGGGTGAGTTTGTTAACTTGAACCGTTCAACCGGGAACAGTCTCTTATCGACGTGAACCTCCGCAGTCCTTCAGTCCACCATCCCTCTCTCTCTCTCTCTGTCTCGCGTTCCTTTTTTCCGTGCTCGCCCGCTTCGCCAACCCTGGCTCTCGAGTTCAGTCGGTGATTCAAACGGCTTCTCAAGGGTACACCTGACTGACGTGGTTCAACCCTGGTTGTGGGCGTCAGGGCTGAGGGGATTCCGGGTCGGTGCAAGGTCGGCAACATCAATGGCTGCTGATGTCTCGTCCCGTCGGGCGGTGATGGAGGTCGTGTGTGTCGGGCCCTGGAGGCAGCGGTGAGAGGGCTTGTACCTGGGGTCGAAGGTCGAGGGCCGGGCGTGAGATGAGATGAGAGAGCGGAGAGGGCGGAGGTCATGTAAAGTCGCAGCTCGTGGCCGTAGTGAACACATTGATTGAGGAGTGTGTGTGTGTGTGTGTGTGTGAAAGAGAGTGAGAGAGACATTCTGTATGAAGGGCAGTGATACAGCCAAGGTCAGTCAACCTTATTAGTTGAGTGAATGTTATTGGTTACCATCCATTATTTTCAGAGGTACTTTTTCCCACAATACCCCAGGGCATTGGCGTGCGTGTGTGATCATCAGAAGTCAGCATGCAGTAGCTACCTCCACACCTCCTGTTCTCCTCTCTCTCCCTCCACACCTCCTGTTCTCCTCTCTCTCCCTCCACACCTCCTGTTCTCCTCTCTCTACCTCCACACCTCCTGTTCTCCTCTCTCTCCCTCCACACCTCCTGTTCTCCTCTCTCTCCCTCCACACCTCCTGTTCTCCTCTCCATACTGCACCAACCTTCAGCTCTTTCCCATGAGCTAACAGGGAACACACCGACCCTGTGAATACTCCTTCATCACCAGACTTCACAGTGGGAAATTCCCTCTAAAGGCCTAATTATGCTTCTGCGTTTTTCGAAAAACGCAGAGGAGGGAACGCCCTCGTCTCCGTGGAACGCCCTCTGCGTGCTCTCCGTCAGCCCCCGGAGAGCTTTTGACGGATTGACGTGCAATTCCTGAATTTTCTAACTATCCGTCGAAATACGCAGAGCGACGGAGAGCGACGGAGACCCCCTTGGCTGTCATTGGTCCGTATTAAGAAGTCAGGGGCGGGGTTGCCGCTATGGGTTGCCGTGACCAACAAGACCAGGCGTGGGGAACGTCCGACCTGCGGGCCATATGCAGCCCGAAAAATAATTTGGTCCAGCCCGCCATGGCATTGCAGTGCAGGCACCATATTATTAGGTGCATTATTCGTTGGCAGCGGCATTATTTTAATATGTGGAAGAGGACCGTGGAGGCGCTCAGCGTCGCGCTCTTGCAAATCAAGCCCCAATACGTTGTTGGTTTGGGCTAAACCCGGAATGTTTACAACGTCTGGCTCCGCGCCTGATTAACACTCGGATCGATAAGCAGTCTCTAAAATGGTAGCAATATAAAAACATATACGATCCCTTTCCGTAATCATAATAACCCCCCAGAAATGTTCACTGCACACCCAAAGCAGGCTGCCCTTCCAGCTAGCATCACAAACATCACCAAAGAGATCGAAGCGGTTTTTACAATTCATATTTCAGCTAAACAGTACATGTAAATCGGCATTTGAATTCAAATGTGACGAGAAATGGGCAGTGTAGTCGCTGAAACTGCATATTTTATTGATGAAACGGCTCATTTGTAAATTTGCTCAGAGTTTTCGATAACCTATAGCTAGAATCTTAGTTGATGCCCACAATTAGAGAGGGATTTGACCCACAGGTTGTGTGTGTGTGTGTGGTAATATGACAGATGATTGGGGAAACCAGTCGTGAATTAAACAACAGACAATCAAAAATTGCCGGGCGGATGCAGTTTGAAGTTCCTAGAAAGCTATTCCCAGTTTAAACTCTGACACAGTGCATAAATGCTCATCACATCCTTCAGAATTTCTTTTTTATATAGTGACATTTCAAGTGTACAATTCTGTTCAAAATAGATGACCCAAATAACGGATGGTAGGCCTATGTAGTTCATAACTAGGCCAAGATTAATACAAAAGAATGTTACCTTCACGTCATGCGCATCCATCCTCCTGTATGCTCCTGTATGAACGCGCGCACATGGTGGGATACCTCCACGATGTTGGACCATGTGCGCTATCCACCATGTGCGCGCGTTCATGAACCTGTAACCCTGTAAATTCTATGGAATGAAACTTATTTTTGAGATTGCTTACTGTGAGTACAGTACCTGCGTGTTTCTCCTTCTGCGTCCAAATCTGTGAATTCTCGAATCTGTGAAATCCGCTGAGTCTCACAGCGCCTCCCACTGGCGGCGGCGGGTATTGAACTCGGTATCTTATGGTTGCCAGTCGGTTGCTCTATCCATTTGTCCAGCGACGTCCAGAAGTTTAATATCGTTTATGGTGTATTTAAAGTTCAATACGGTTTGGTTTGGTTGCTAGGTTGGTTGGGGTCTAGAATGGTTAAGTATTTAGTCCATTGTGACATCATTGGAATGTTTTCGATCAATTACTTGACTGAGTTGATAGTCTCTTGCCCACTGTCAAGACAGACTTTTTCACTTTGATTGTTCTCCATTCGTCTCCTCTTCTAACCGTTTATCTTCTTCTTCTTCTTCACGTCTGAATCTGTCCTCCTTCCCTTTCTCCCTCTCTCCTCTCCACTTTCCCTCTCTAACAAATCATTTCCCCTGTGATCTTCCTCTGCTTTTATTCATACATCATACAATTTGTCTCCCATGAGCAGGGCAAATATTTAGACAGGAAGTCAGCAGCAGGCCCTGAATCAAGCCTGCAGGGATCAGAAGTTTTTGGAGTGGTCACATGGTTGTCGGAGTGACTGACTGACTTTCCTAATGAAGGAATCAGCGCTGAGTAAAACAGACAGCATTTTAGAGATGCGATTATTATTTTGTGTTTGTGAATTGCAAGTATTTAACCTGGGTACATAACGCGCTCAGATGCTAGCTCTATTTGGTACTGAACTCTGGGGAGAAGCTCTGAGCTGAGGCCTGTGTGTAGCTCTGAGACTCAAAGAGGATGTAAAGAATGACTGCTGCAGCTGCACTAACTGCAGATCTTTATGTATTTGATTCTACGTCCTACACTCCACATTTTCACGTTCAGTTTGTGGCCAGGGTACAATCGAACTTCCCAAAAATCTATATTTCCATCTCGTCCGTGTTCTTCCCTTGAAGCGCAGCCAGACAGCCCCCCCCTGTCACCGGCCACAGACCCCGCCCTGTCCAGTCCCCTGTCCGTCACCACGCCACACACCACTACGCCTCTCCCCTCTTTCTCTGTCCCTCCGACACACCGGACACTCTGTCTGTCACTACACGGCCCCACAAACACGACCTCCTGTGTCACGGCGAGACCAAAGGTGTTGACACGCAGGCCCCATAAAACACACACTCCGACCGGGGCCAGACACACAGAGAAAGGACCGGCAGTGGAGAGCAGAGGATAGAGTTCCTTCGCCCCCGACAAACTTTTGTTTTCCCCTCTTCCCTAAGAGGCCTGTCTGGGTGGCCATCTTTGTCAGGGTACAGGGCAGGGTCTCCCGGCCACGGCGGGGGGGAAGATGTCGCCACTGCGACGCGCTCGAACGACATCTTGGTCAACGCCTTTCTTGTTTGCTCACCTGTGGAGGAGACATGGAGAAGGGTGGAGGAGGGGTTTGTGTGTCTCTGGGTGTGTGTGTGTGTGTGTGTGTGTGTGGGTGTGTGTGTGTTGAAAGGTTTGTTTACCGGCATGTGCTTGAGTTGCAGGATTGTTTGCATGTGTTTTGCGGGGAGATAATGTGTGTCTTTCAGCGGTCGTTCTTTCCGACCTGATCCCATCTCCGTCCTCTCTCTCTCTCTCTTTCTCTCTCTCTCTCTCTCTCTCTCTCTCTCTCGTCCTCTCTCTCTCTCTCTCTCCCTCTCTCTCTCTTTCTCTCTCTCTCTCTGTCCACTCATGTAGGACAATGTTTCCTAGGCCAGAGCTGTGCAGTGTTTCACCCAGGATCACAATTACAAGATGTCCACAGCCCTTCCTAATAAGAGCAAATTCCACTTACAGTAATACACAAGTAAACAAAGCCAAACCATGAACTTAATAAGTTAATAGTACACAACCTGCATGCACCTATATTCAGTCATTACAAAGATTCATGGAGACCGCCTCTACAGTGTCGTCAATGTCTACCATCTGTTTTGTGTTCAATGTTTGTGACAGTTGGAAAGGAACGTTGGGTGGTGATAGGATTCAGAGAGACGATTGGATCTCCCTCAGAGATGAGCAGACACTTTTCACTCGGGCCAGATTGCTGAAATCCCTTTATCCTCCCTCTCTGCTACGAGCCCCACCAGCCTCCTCCATCAGGCCCTCGCACTGCACCCTCCCTCCTCCTCCAGTGACACCCTCCCTCCCTCACGTCCTCCCTCTTCCCCTCCCTCCTTCTCTCCCTCCTCCCTCAATTCCACCCTCCCTCCCTCCCTCCCTCCTCCCTCCTCCCTCGTCCCTCATCCCCACTCTTTCACAGTTTGCTCAGGGATATTCCACCCGTTGCCCCCCGTCCCCGTCCCCCCCTCCCCCACACCACCCCCCCACCCCCCCTTCCCCCACCCCTCCTCCTCCACCACCGCCCCCATTCTCTCCGCTAATGTCCTCGAACGGAAAGAAATTAAAGCGGTGTAGCGATGCGTGGCTCGGCCCGCGCCAGGCCGCTCCCCCGGCGGGCTAATTCCTCTCCGCCGCGCATACTGATGAGGTCACGTGACACGCCGCCGCATCGCTCCAGCTCGCCGCCAGGCCCTCGGCCGCCACCACGCCACGGCTAAATAAAACCCCTGGTGGAACATTCCGCCGTTCTCCAACAGCAGGCTGCTAATGAAATATGCATGTCGGCAGGGAGGGACGGGGGGAGCAAGTGTGTGTATGTGTGTGTGTGTGTGGTTGTGTGTGCGCAGGGAGAGGTGTGTGTGCAGTAATGGGGTGGTGTGGAGGGCAGGGGTGTGTGTGTGTTTGTAGTTTTGTGTGCTCAGGGAAAGGTGGGTGTGTAGTACCAGGGTGGTGTGGAGGGCAAGGGGTGTGTGTGTGTGTGCGAGTGTGTGTGTGTGTGTGTAGTTTTGTGTGTAGTTTTGTGTGTTCAGGGAAAGGCGTGTGTGTAGTACTAGGGTGGTGTGGAGTGAGGATAGATGGGGCAGAAAGATGGAGATGGTTGGATGGATGAATGGATAAGGAGGGTGGTGATGGTGGAGGAGGGTGGGAGGGGGGTGAGGAAGGGGAATAGTTGGAATAGTGATGAGAGAGGGAGAGGAGGGAGAGGAGGGAGTGCTTGTGGCTGCGTGGGTTGGGCATGGATGATCATCCTGGTCTGACATGTTGATGGTGGAGATGTGACTACCGGTCTGAACACGCGCACGAACCGAGGAGCTGTTGGCCCACACTCTCTGCATGCACACAGGGACCCCCCCCCACCTGTGCACACCCCCTGCTGTGTGCACAGTCACACACACTGTGTGCACAGTCCCACGCTGGGCATGAGGTATGCGTCTTCAGGAGAGATGAAAGCGACAGCGCGTCAATGAGTGAACAGATCAAGTGAAAGGTTGACAAAGCATCTGGGGCCGTTCCGTTGTGTACATGTGAGTTACCTGCTGTTGTGTGGCAACCTTGCTCCCGGGCCTGACCGACAGGTTCCAGAAAGACGTGACTTTCATCTCCTCCTCCTCTAACTGGGACCCACTGAGGCCTGGTGGTGCCCAGCAGACCTTACTGCCCCGCGGAACAATCCAGAACCAGGGCTTTCACAGGCAGACCTTGTCAGGAAAACGTTTAGATTAGACATTAACCAATCAAGGACTTGTGCTAACCTTGCTTGTTCTTGACCAGCGAGGCGTGCATGCACCCCACCCTGGTGTGTACGTGTGTGTGTGTGTGTGTGTGTGTGTGCATACATTTTCTTTTGTGAGTGTGGTGGAGCATGTGTGCAACAGTGTGTCTATTTAGCATGGAAATGTTTGTGCGGTGTATGTGTATGCGTGAGTGTGTGTGGTGTGTGGTGTATGCGTGTATGCTAGTGTGTGTGTGTGTGTGTGTGTGTGTGTGTGTTTGTGTGTGTGGTGTGTGTGTGGTGATGTGTGTGTGTCAGTTGTGTGCTGTGTAGTGTCGTGTGCGTGTGGTGTCGGTGGTGGTCGAGTGAGGTGTATGTGTGTGTTGTGTGTGTGTGTGGCGAGTGTCAGGTGTGTGGTGTGTGTGTGTGTGTGTGTGTGTGGTGTGTGTGTGTGTGAGCGAGTGTCAGGTGTGTGTGTGTGTGGTGTGGGTGTGTGTGTGTGTGAGCGATGTCAGGTGTGTGTGCGCGATGTCAGGTGTGTGTGTGTGTGTGTGAGCGAGTGTCAGGTGGGTGTGTGTGTGGGTGGTACACAGCCACCATCCAGAGCTAGCGACCCGCCCCAGGAGTCATGTCTGGGTGGGTGGCGCTGGCTCTGCGGGCTCCGTGGGCTCCTGGGCTAATGGGCTTCACAAGCAGCTAGCTTCCTCCTTCCTTCCTCCCAGCTGTAAAAGCTTAATGGCTCACCGAGAGGATGCACAGCCGACCCCCCACAGACGTGGAATCAAGTCCTAACTGCTTTATTATTCATTGTGTTAGACCATTATTTATTGCCTGAGAGCAGGAACACAAGCAGGTTATTAATTATTAAGCGGCATGTGGGCTGAGGGTTCCCAGACAAGCCCACTGCCAGGGTGGACGAGCCCACGGACCCAAGCCCGGACAGAGGGAAAAGACCGGAACACCTTTGCCGACTTCGTCCGGGGGGGAGGGGGTTGTGGTGGAGTGGCGGCCCGTGGACATGGGCCCGTGACGTTTCTTGTTGCGCTGCGTCTGTGTGTGACGCACGCTATGTTGACCTGCGTACCGGGTCAAAGGTCGTCCGGGCTCCGTCACGTGGGAGGAGCTTCGGGAGCGTGCCTCAGCAGCAGGCGGGTGAAGGTCCTCTCTCCTCCTCCACGGCCTCAGCATAAGGCCATGACGCACGCCCGTGAGCGATCCGACCTCGTACGGCCCCCCCCGGCAAGCGCTGCTCCGCGCCCGTCCTGAAAGACGAGGATCGCCACCACAGTCCCCGGTCACGTACGGCGCCTCCAAGCTTTCAAGCACGAAGCCTGCGAGGAACACAGACGCACACACACACACACACACACCACACACACACACAGCCGTCCCCCGTGTGTAGGAGCCAGAGGTGTTAATGGAGCCTCTAACGGCGGGTCTAACTGTGTCATTATGGTTATTAGACGGAGCTAATGTGCCATCGCCACCGGTTGGGGGATAAACGATGGGCGCCGCGGCAGTGCCAGTCAGTCAGTCCATCACCAGGTGCCCGCCCAGGACTGTAGGTGTGTGTGTGTGTGTGTGTGTGTTGACCCTGGCGAGGTGGGATCAGATCTGACGTTTGGTTATAGGTCTCCGGTCGCCGACGGCAAACAAAAGATCACTGCGCTCAATCATTCACAAGTGACGCCTCAAAAGAGAGCGGGGAGGGGGGGGCTGTGTGTCCAGCCTGCGTCTTTAACCTGACACGCCAGCACGGCCAGTCTGCTCGACGAGCCCGTCGGTGTTTGCTCTGCTGTGACCTCACGTCACATGGTACACTGTGAACTGTTGACACTGTACAGGCAGAATGGAACAACATGTGGTCAGATAGATGCTAGACACACCAGACAGAGCTGGTATTAATGCAGACTGTTAGCATGTAAACCATGATCTTATCATGTTCCAATGGACAACACACACACCACACCAAAATTACAAAGTGTCGGGGGAATTATGAAAGTGGGGGACGGGTGGGTCAGGCGCAGGGAGTGGGAAGCTGAGAATGATGGGAAAGGGGGGAACAAGAAGAAAGCGAAAGAGAAAGAGAGAGAGCGCGAGAGAGAGAGAGTAGAGAGAGAGAGAGAGAGAGAGAGAAGCGACGAGCGCGGACGAGAAGAGAGAGAGAGAGAGCGAGAGGGAGCTGTTGTTTCCTTTTTCCTACCTTTTTTCGTTTTTCTTGTCCTTTTATTTCTCTCGACTGGTCTCCTTGCTCTAGTATCTCTCCTCTCAAGTTACAGTATTGATGATACAGCAGAGCTGTTCCCCAGTCATACTCCAGCTGTGCAGTAGTAGCAAAAAGTGTTAGTAGTAGCAAGTACTTAGTAGTGTAGCCGTTGTGTGTGGTCTTGTGACATGTGATAGCTCCGAAGGCTCTTCACTACGGATGAGGGAAGCGAAAAAAGAAAGGACAAAGAGAAAGAGATAGGAGAGAGAGAAGAAAACGCAAAGAAGGGGAAAATGAAAGAAAGGGGAGGCGAGGAACAAGACCGAAGAAAGACGAAAAGAAGAAAAGAAACGAAGAACGAAGAAAATCCGAAGACAAGAAGAAAAGTAGAAAAGAAGCAAGAATGAAAGAAAAGAAAAGGAAATAACACAGTAGACTCCATAGGAAGACATCCTCGACGAATCCAGCAGCTAATCAAATATCCTCCTACCTCCTATTCTCTCTAACTGTGACGAGGCGCACTATGAATTGACAGGTTGGTACGGTGAAGCATGTCACCAAACCACCTCTGCTGCGGGGCCCCGGGCAGTGTGAGGACGTGTGGGTCTCTCCACATGAGGCCATCTGGCCTCCACAGATGAGCCTGGGTCTGCAGATGGACAATCAGATCAGCACGGCCTACAGATGGCCAATCAGAAGACATCATCTCATGCAATCTGTCTCCTCCCTCAAAAATATCCACATGGCTGCCCTGCTCTATCACTACCGCTACGCAGTACAAGCTCTCTCTCTCTTCTCTCTCTCTCTCTGTGTCTCTCTCTATCTCTCTCTCTCTCTTTCTATCTCTCTGTCTGTCATCTATTCTCTCTCCTCTCACTCTATCTCTCCTCTCTTCTTTCTCTCTTGATTATCTCCATCTCTCTTCAATTTCTCTTTCTCATTATCTCTCTCTCTGTATGTATATATATCTTCCCTTATGGCAGAGGAACAGACAAATGCTTCCTCAGTTCTCAGCTGAGACGAGCCCTGTTCAGATGTCCTGCAGCCTCTCCTCTCTCTGACTCCCGAATGCCTCGTAACGCCACGGAATCTATTCCTCTTTGACTCCTCACCCCAGTGCGGCACAGTGTGTCCTGTTCCAGAACCCAGGCTGACGACCAAGCATTCCTAGCAGCCTCGTCCCGTCTCCATGCATCAGTTTAACCGACAACCGTGGCGTCCCGCGGTGCGAATCCGAGCGTCGTTTCAGCAGAGCTGAGCGTAGCGTAGCGGAGAGGAGCGTAACAGAGAAGCGGGTGGGAGTCGAACATATGGTCGTGTCTGTCCGTGCTGGAGCCGCGGCGAGGAGATTAACGAGTGTACAGCAGGGCCGGCCCTTGCTCCATCGAGCTCGGTGCCGAGCGGCGAACACAGCTCGCGTCGTCACGCGGCGAAGGAAAGCTTTATTTATTAGCGATAATTGCGGAGGACAGTAATAGGCAGTTCAACAGCGTGTTCAATCCCTTCTCCGACGGGGAAGATTGAGACGGAGAGGGGAAAGGTCAGGTTGTTAGATTGTGTCATTGTGGCTGGGTGTGAGAGAGAGAGAGAGAGAGAGAGGAGAGAGAGAGAGAGAGAGAGAGAGAGGAGAGCGAGAGAGAGAGGAGAGGAGAGAGAGAGAGAGAGAGAGAGAGGAGAGCCAGAGGACTCGCAGAGGACGGCAGCAGGGGTGGAATACTTTGTTCGTATCGAAATGCATTTTCATTCCTCCACCTACCACACACATCATCCCTCCCCTACCTCCTTCTCCCTCCCTGCTCGCTGTGCAAATAAGGGCCCTTCCTCTCGTACGCATGCTAACAAATTAATTTCATCGTCGGCGCTCATCATTCATGATGAAGTAGGAGGGGGAAAAACAACATGCCGTGCACAGCCGGGAGGGAAGAAAAATAGAACATTTCCAGGTGATAAATTTTCAATTTCGGCGAGACAAGTACATAAACTCGTTCATTAAGAGAGGGTTCTGGAAATGGGGAGTCTGGACAGCAAACGGCCCAAGCATGAGTGGATCATATTTGATTGAGTCTGGAAATGAATCAAATTGCTTCATTGAAACAATCCCCCTGTTCACACCTCCTCCCCTTCTCAACCCTCACCGGCACACCCCACATCTCCTCCCCTTGCCACAACCCTCCCATTTCCCTCACCTTTCTCCCCTTTTCTCCCTAGTTGAACGCACTCTCTTACTCCATCTCCCCCCTCTCCCCCCCTCCTTCCAAGGTTAGCCCCCAGGCTAGTTGCCTAGGCACCCCATCATCTAGGCCTCCCTATAACACAGTCACACTCCGCTGACTCCGCCACTGTTACGTGTCATCTATCTGTTTGTTTGCTCGAGACAAACTTCATCCAAGGCAGGGCCTGAGACAAGGCAGGGCCTCATCTGCAGCAGGGCCTGAAGCGAGGCAGGGCCTCATCTGCAGCAGGGCTGAAGCGAGGCGCGGTGCCTCAGAGAGGACATTGGGTTGCGCGTTACACACGCTCCATGACACGCAAACCAAGTCCTGCTTCCTGACGGACGGAAACGATATTCACCGGGTAAATCCGGAACCCCGTCAGCCACGAGCGCACTCACTTTACGAAGCGAGAGTCTGGCAGGGTGCGGAGACGGGGAAGGAAAGGGCCGT
>CAEFZP010001909.1:12500-23391 GCA_903064625.1 Mallotus villosus | reverse complement strand
ACACACACACACACACACATATACAAACACATACAGACATATGCAAACACATACAGACATATGCAAACACACACCCACATACACATATATAAACACTCACACACACCCACATTAGCAAACACACACGCACAAATACATTACCGTCTACTTCCTCCTTGGGGATCTGTCCAAAGATGTGCAGGTATGGTCTGTAGAAGATGCGTCTGAGTATCCAGGCAGGACGAGGGTCGTAGGTGTAGAGCAGCGCCTGGTTAGCCACGCCGTACGCCAACAGCCACACCGCCAGGAAAAACATGAAGAAGAAACACGTCCTTCATCTGTGGGGAGACAAGACAGGAGAAGAAGATATCCAGTCAAAACCAGAGAAGAAGATTATTTCCTTTATCTGAGTGAAGATAAAAACAAAGACACACTGAATTAGTGACTGCACTGTACGGACATTTAAATTAGTTTGAGAACAAACATATTTTGTTAACCTGTATATCCATTTGAAATTGTACAAGCCTACTTTGTATGGAAGCAAATCAGTGCCATAATGTTTTGAATTTTAAAAGGCATTGAATACTTAATATTGAAATTTAAACAACACTGAACATCTGAATATATTTCAATGTAAAATAAAATTCAGGTTGCTCAAATTCGAGACTAAAAAATGATCTTTAAAAATTCAACAATACATTTCATTCAATCGAGCTATAAATTCGACCCCAAAAAAGTTGAGCCTATCAAATTCGACCCAAAAAAATGAGCTTAAAAAATTCAGATCTCAAGGACAGGTAGAGCAATCGAGCCTCAATGCAATCGAACCAACTTCTCTCCTCAGGCCCCTGAAGCCGGAACCAGAGAATGTCTAATAAATGCTAATTTCCGCTTTGTTAAACACTATTGACTTATGCTAAAACCGAAGTTACATTCAAGCCGAAGTTCAATGTAGAAGTTAGCCTATTAATATAAATAGCCTACAGTATCCTCCGACCAACGGTGGCGCTAATACCTCGGATACACATGAAAAAAGGGGCCTGAGGAGAGAGTTCGGTTTAGAGGGGCCTAGGAGAGAGTTCCGGCTTGAGGGGCCTGAGGAGGGAGGCTCGATGCTCTACCTGTCCTTGATATCCCGGATGTTAAAAATCTGAATATTTTTCAGCTCGAAATTTTTCGGGTCGAATTTTATAGACTTGAAATTTTGGGCCTCGAATTTTTTCAGCTGGAAACATTTCGGCCCGAATTTCATAGGCTCCATTTTTTTGGGCTCAGATTTTTTCAGCAGGAAAATGTTTGGCTCAAATTTGATAGGGCGAATTTTTGGTTGGTTGAATTTTAAAAGATCGAATTTTTTGGGATTGAATTTGAGCAACCTGAATTTTATTTTACATTGAAATATATTCAGATGAGAATTCAGTGTTGTTTCAATTTCAATATTAAGTATTCGATGCCTTTTAAAATTCAAAACATAATGGCACTGATTTGCTTCCATAACTTCGCATCCATCAAGAAAACTGTTTCAAATGTTCTGCTAGTCCTGTGTCAGTGTAAAGGTGACTGAGTCACATGGCAGAGTGAAGTGTATGTGATGTAAAGGTCCCACCATCTTGCCCACGATGACGATCTTGGGTCCGAGCTGCTTGTGAACGGCGAAGATGTGGATGAGGCGTAGTGTGAAGACCATGTAGTCCAGACTGAGGAACGCCCTGCCCACACATGAAGGACCACTCAAACATCCTGACACACACAGACATGCACACACACACACACACTATTTAGTTAGTGCTCAAGGGAACACAGAAAGTGCAGTTCAGTCCACCACACAACCATCTCCTGTGGCAACAGCTCCCCCTGGTGGCAACTCTGTGGATTGTTGCATGATGTTGACAAGGACAAGAAACTTTAACACTTCCTCCTGTTCCCTTGTCAGATACCCAACCACGCAGTGAAGACAGCTCGGTAAGGAGGAGATGTTTGATGGAGCAGGTATGACAGGTAAGAGTTATCCATTGGCCCACCTGCAGATCGTTCCGATGATGAAGAGAGAGATGGCGATGAGGTCACACTTGTTCCACATGTCGTCGATGTACTGCCTCATCCTCTGCCTCCACATCTTGTTCCCCACAAACAGAGTCTGGCGAAGGAGAGACACCAGGTCAAGCCAGAGGGAACATCAGGATGCAGGAGCAGGGCTGGGGGTGACCCCTGAACCCTGACCCTTAACCGCCTTCTTGGGGTCAGGGTTAGGAGTCTGGGCCTGGCCCTAGGCTCGGGGATGACCCCTGACCCTAACTCTGACCCCGCCCCCTGACCCTAACTCTGACCCCGCCCCCTGACCCCGCCCCCTGACCCCGCCCCCTGAAGAGACCTCTCACCTCTCGTATCTCCTCACACACTAGGCTGAACACCCAGAAGTACAACACGTACTCTAGCACAGAGGGGCCATGAGGGGGCGGGGGCTTAAAGTCCACCAATAGCACGTAGGCGAACAGGAAGAGGAAGAGGAAGTACATGATCACGTTGCCCATGCAGCAAGTGACAGGCGCGGTCCAGAACTGGCGCCACCTAGAGACCACAAAGGGGTACTGCGGCCTTGGAGGAGGGCTGGGTTTGCCTGAGAAACAAAACAAACAAACACAATCGCACACTGTATATTTCTGGTAAACCTGTAAGGAGGAAACAGTGTCAAGGTGGTAGAAGGACACAAACATTTCCTTATAAAGTGTACATGTTTAACACCAGGAGTGTTAATGAAGATACGAGTGGACCTATTTAAACACTAAAGTGATCACTCGTGTAAGGAGAGGAACTCACCTTTAATCATGCGTGGAAGGCTATTGGACCCAGGTTCAACATCACTGCACGGAGACGGAGAGGAGAGGGCTGATCAGGGGGCTTCACAGTAACAAGACATGTTCTGTTACAGTAACACGGGAGAGGGAAGGAGGGAGAGAGAGAGAGAGGGAGAGGCTAGGAGAGAGAGACGAGACAGAGACAGAGAGAGAGAGAGGGAGGGAGAGGCTAGGAGAGAGAGAGAGAGACAGAGACAGAGACAGAGGAGCACGATCGTTTGAGGGCTGTACTTTTGTTTGATGTCAGAGAAGGAGAAGACGGTCTCTCCGTAGAGGCTGTTGGTGTCTCCAGTCGGAGCCACGCTGGAGCTCTGCTGATCCTCCTCTTCCACTTTCCTGAGAAGAAACTAGGAATGAACTCTGATGGATGACTACCTGAAGGGCGGGAAGTGTGTGTAGAGGACTACCTGAAGGGCGGGAAGTGTGTGTAGAGGACTACCTGAAGGGCGGGAAGTGTGTGTAGAGGACTACCTGAAGAACAGGAAGTGTGTGTAGAGGACTACCTGAAGGGCGGGAAGTGTGTGTAGAGGACTACCTGAAGAACAGGAAGTGTGTGTAGAGGACTACCTGAAGAACAGGAAGTGTGTGTAGAGGACTACCTGAAGAACAGGAAGTGTGTGTAGAGGACTACCTGAAGAACAGGAAGTGTGTGTAAAGGACTACCTGAAGAACAGGAAGTGTGTGTGGAGGACTACCTGAAGAACAGGAAGTGTGTGTAGAGGACTACCTGAAGAACAGGAAGTGTGTGTAGAGGACTACCTGAAGAACAGGAAGTGTGTGTAGAGGACTACCTGAAGAACAGGAAGTGTGTGTAGAGGACTACCTGAAGAACAGGAAGTGTGTAGAGGACTACCTGAAGAACAGGAAGTGTGTGTAGAGGACTACCTGAAGAACAGGAAGTGTGTGTAAGGACTACCTGAAGAACAGGAAGTGTGTGTGGAGGACTACCTGAAGAACAGGAAGTGTGTGTAGAGGACTACCTGAAGAACAGGAAGTGTGTGTAGAGGACTACCTGAAGAACAGGAAGTGTGTGTAGAGGACTACCTGAAGAACAGGAAGTGTGTGTAGGACTACCTGAAGAACAGGAAGTGTGTGTAGAGGACTACCTGAAGAACAGGAAGTGTGTGTAGAGGACTACCTGAAGAACAGGAAGTGTGTGTAGAGGACTACCTGAAGAACAGGAAGTGTGTGTAGAGGACTACCTGAAGAACAGGAAGTGTGTGTAGAGGACTACCTGAAGAACAGGAAGTGTTGTAGATGACTACCTGAAGGGCAGGAAGTGTGTGTAGATGCCTACCTGAAGGGCAGGAAGTTGGTGAACATGAGGGGGGGGCAGAAGAGGGTGAGGAGGAGCTTCCACACCTCTGTGCTCCTCTTCATGTCTCCCCACCAGATCTGAGACAGCAGAGCCTGGGGAGGTTAACGCATTATCAACTCATTATCAACACATTTTCAACGCACTATCAACACATTATCAACTCATTATCAACACATTTTCAACGCACTATCAACACATTATCAACTCATTATCAACACATTTTCAACGCACTATCAACACATTATCAACGCATTATCAACACATTATCAACGCACTATCAACGCACTATCAACGCATATCAACACATTATCAACACATTCAATCAACACCACCGATAACACAAATGTATTCATTGAGCAGACAGTTCATCCAAAGCACATTGGAGCGGGTGAGGAGGTTGCAGGATCAAATCAGTTGCCTTGGTTACAAGCATCTGAGCCCAGACTCACCTGGACCCCTCCGTGGCTGAAGAAGTAGCGTGCGTCGGCCACCACGCCCATCTGCAGACAGGTGGTCTGTCCCCACACACCGAGGACTGCCTGATCAGCAGCGTGAAGGAACGACTCTCATTGCTCTGGTAGCACTTACTGAGCACGTCTACACACACACACACACACACACACAGGCACACACAGGCGCACACACACACAGAACAGAAACACACATTATACACTTAATGGAGATGAATAATGTCAGTTATTTGACAGAAAGATAGTCAACTATTATCAGGAGGAAACTTCAGCAGTCTCCTACAGAGTCCAACGTTTACAGTGAGGGGAAAAGGAAACAGCACGTATCATGTGACCAGGTTTGTGTCACGTGACCAGGTTTGTGTCACGTGACCAGGTTTGTGTCACGTGACACGGTTTGTGTCACGTGACACGGTTTGTGTCGCGTGACACGGTTTGTGTCGCGTGACCCGGTTTGTGTCGCGTGACCCGGTTTGTGTCGCGTGACCCGGTTTGTGTCACGTGACCCGGTTTGTGTCACGTGACCCGGTTTGTGTCACGTGACCCGGTTTGTGTCACGTGACCAAGTCTCACCATAAGCCAGGTTTTCAAATGTCTGGGCCAGGTCCTTCATGGCCTGCTTGGACTCCGCCTCCGTCTCCAGCTTGGACATCTCCCTCAGCACCTTACAGCCACTCAGAGCACACAGCACAGACTCCCCCGCCTCACAGGGCCAGGGAGGGAGGGAGGGAGGGAGGACGAGAGAGAGAGAGAGAGAGGGAGAGAGAGAGAGAGAGAGAGAGAGAGAGAGAGAGAGAGGAAGAGAAGGTTATAGTTATAGTCAGTCGAAAGACAGATGAAACCCATGCATCAGATAAAGCCTGTGCTCAGAACTCATTCACTTCCTGTGACCCCTAAGTAACCCGGAAGTTATTCACCATCTCCCAGCAGTAGACAGCCATGTCGCTGCGGTTCTGCAGGACGGCCCAGAGGAAGAGAGAGGGCCAGGGGAAGACGCAGCGCTCGGCCTTGTAGGGGCAGTCCCCACGCAACAACTTGCTCATTTTCTGGAGGAGGAGAGGTAGGGGAGGAGAGGAGGAAGGGAGAGAGAGGAGGAGAGAGAGGAGGAGAGGAGGCAGGGAGAAAGAGGGGAGGAGAGGAGGGAGGGGCAGAGAGGGGGGTGGAGAGGAGAGGAGGAGAGGCAAGGAGAGAGGGGCATCAGGGTTAGTGTGTCAGAGGGTATGAAACCTCCCCGCTCCCTGGCCCCGGAGGGAGGTACCTTGGAGGCCCTTCGCTGAGTCACGCCCTCCAGCCCCAGGGGAGCCAGGTAGAACGGACGACACACACTCCCCAACAGGTCCTCCAGAACCCTGGACACCTGGAGGGGGACAGGAGGAGGAGAGGGGGAGGAGGAGGGAGGAGAGGGAGGGAGGAGAGGGAGAGGAGGAGAGGAGGGGGAGAGGGAGATGAGAGGAGAGAGTGAGATGGAGAGGAGGAAAGGGGAGTTCATGTACTGATGCAGCAACATTACAACCAATTAACCGTGATTTTTAAACATCTTGGTTTTGTAACCGTAACCTAATCCCTGAGCCCTCACCTCCAGGAGGGAGAAGCGCTCCTCCTGTGCCAGCCCGCCTCCCTGGACCCCCGCTGGGCCGTCTAGCAGGTTGGCCACAGACGGCACAGAGCCCACACTTCCTGTCCTGTCCTCCAGGTGCTGCTGCAGCAGCAAGCAGCCCAGCGTGCTGTCAGCCATGGACGAGTACAGCTGCTCCAGACGGCCGTACGTCAGGTACTCCAGGATGTTGAGGCCGTTCTCCGTGAAGAGGCGCACAAACTGGGGCTTGTCGTTGACCAGAGCGTCAGTCATGGAGTCCTCCAGGTCCTCGTACTGGGAGGGGAGGAGGTGAGGCATCGTCACTCAGACACTGATGTCACACAGGCGGCCCTCAGGAGGAGGGAGAGGGACAGGAGAAGAAAGGGGAGAGAGAGAGATGGGACCGAACTGCTAACTCAGAGACACAGAGAAAGAGAGAGCTCTTCTCCTGGGTCACTCACCCTCCACTGGATGTCCCCGTTGAAGAGCTCGCTCTTGGCGATGTCCACCCGGTTCCAGGTCACGGCCAGCTTCAGCTCCTCCGTGTTGGAGGCGGAGTCAGGGGAGGCACGCTTACTGGCTGGCTCGGAGGAAGGACACACACACACACACACATCACTTAGAATGATGACACTTGTAACATGACCCAAGTATCCCCAGCCTGCTGTTGGCGCCCCCTGGTGGAGACCTCAGAGCTGCTCACCTCCGACCAGAGCTTTCAGCAGGACCGTGTCAAAGTCATCTGCCCCCTCCTGCTCCCCGTGGTGGACGGTGATCAGGTCCCTGTTCTGGTACACGCTCAGAGCCTGGGGGAGGGGGGGGCGGGGGGGAGGGTGGGGGATAGAGGGCGAGAGCAGTGAGTGACAGAATACCAGGAGTGTATTCTATAATCATTGATAATATCTCATTCATGATTGGTAATTGGTCATTCATTACATATAGTTTCCCATAGAGAGAGCGGGAGGATGTATACTGTATTGAGTAATCAGCTCAAAGGTCAATGGCCTTTGTATTACTGGAGCCTGAGTACAGGTCTTGACTAACTTGTTCCACCAGCTTGTCCATCTCAGCTTCCCCAGGAAAGTGTTTCTGCACCAGCTCTGCCACCCGCTCTCTCAGGCCCTCACTCAGGCCCTCCTCCGCCTCCGCCTCATTGGACGACAGGACAGACGGCCCGGTTGATAGGTTCTCCAGGATGTCACTCACCAGGTCGGACACACCCCCTGACCCAGCCAGCACCAACCAGGGCATGCAGTTGTTGAGAGACAGGTCTAACCGCTATGGAGGAGGAAGAGAGAGGAAGAGAGAGAGCCAGTAAGAGATAACAGCACACTATATTTATGAGCTAGTTGTAGTCAATACAGTAGGGTTAGCTATGGTGAGGGTTAGCTATGGTGAGGGTTAGCGGTGGTGAGGGTTAGCGGTGGTGAGGGTTAGCGGTGGTGAGGATTAGCGGTGGTGAGGGTTAGCTATGGTGAGGGTTAGGGTTAGCGGTGGTGAGGATTAGCGGTGGTGAGGGTTAGCGGTGGTGAGGGTTAGCGGTGGTGAGGGTTAGCGGTGTTGAGGCTGAGGGTTAGCGAGGGTGAGGGTTAGCGGTGGTGAGGGTTAGCGGTGGTGAGGGTTAGCTATGGTGAGGGTTAGCGGTGGTGAGGGTTAGCGGTGGTGAGGGTTAGCGGTGGTGAGGGTTAGCGGTGGTGAGGGTTAGCGGTGGTGAGGGTTAGCGGTGGTGAGGGTTAGCGGTGGTGAGGGTTAGCGAGGGTGAGGGTTAGCGGTGGTGAGGGTTAGCGGTGGTGAGGGTAGCGGTGGTGAGGGTTAGCGGTGGTGAGGGTTAGCGGTGGTGAGGGTTAGCGAGGGTGAGGGTTAGCGGTGGTGAGGGTTAGCGGTGGTGAGGGTTAGCGGTGGTGAGGGTTAGCGGTGGTGAGGGTTAGCGGTGGTGAGGGTTAGCGGTGTTGAGGGTTAGCGGTGGTGAGGGTTAGCGGTGGTGAGGGTTAGCGGTGGTGAGGGTTAGCGGTGGTGAGGGTTAGCGGTGGTGAGGGTTAGCGAGGGTGAGGGTTAGCGGTGGTGAGGGTTAGCTATGGTGAGGGAACCTTCAACATGGCTGCCTCCCCTGAGATCAGCATACACAGCACAGGAATATTGATGCTTCCACTGCCTGAGGAGAGAGAGAGAGACATGCTAACTCACAGAGAGAGAGAGAGAGAGAGAGAGACATGCTAACTCACGGAGAGACGAGAGAGAGAGAGAGAGCACAGAGACGGAGAGAGGATGAGAGAGAGAGAGAGAGCAGTACGAGAGAGAGAGAGGAGAGAGAGAGGAGAGAGAGAGAGAGAGAGAGATAGAGAGAGAGAGAGAGGTAGAGTAGAGAGAGAGAGAGAGAGAGAGAGAGAGAGAGGGTAGAGAGAGAGATATCAAGATCTAGGGAGAGACAGACCGAGCTCCACTACTGGGTTTTTTGTGAAGGCCGACAATTATTTTAGTCTGTACTGAATCAAACATCCTTTAGCCATGGTCACACAAAGCAAACAATACTGCACCATCTGACATACCGAGGACTCTCACTGTCATCTTCTGTGGTGTCACGACAGGACCGCTTGTGTTCACAGAAGCATTCTCAAATACTAAATAGAAGGGTGTGTTTGTAATAGCTTACGATACAATGGCCCTGGGATGTGTTAGTGACAGATCAGGTTTAACCACAGACTCTACGTCTACACAGGCAGCCAGGACAGCATGCTGCTAGGAGCTACACAGGCAGCATGCTGCTAGGAGCTACCAGAGGCAGCCAGGACAGCATGCTGCTAGGAGCTACACAGGCAGCATGCTGCTAGGAGCTACCAGAGGCAGCCAGGACAGCATGCTGCTAGGAGCTACCAGAGGCAGCCAGGACAGCATGCTGCTAGGAGCTACAAGAGGCAGCCAGGACAGCATGCTGCTAGGAGCTACACAGGCAGCATGCTGCTAGGAGCTACCAGAGGCAGCCAGGACAGCATGCTGCTAGGAGCTACCAGAGGCAGCCAGGACAGCATGCTGCTAGGAGCTACCAGAGGCAGCATGCTGCTAGGAGCTACCAGAGGCAGCCAGGACAGCATGCTGCTAGGAGCTACGTCTACACAGGCAGTCAGGACAGCATGCTGCTAGGAGCTACCAGAGGCAGCCAGGACAGCATGCTGCTAGGAGCTACCAGAGGCAGCCAGGACAGCATGCTGCTAGGAGCTACGTCTACACAGGCAGTCAGGACAGCATGCTGCTAGGAGCTACGTCTACACAGGTAGCCAGGACAGCATGCTGCTAGGAGCTACCAGAGGCAGCCAGGACAGCATGCTGCTAGGAGCTATCAGAGGCAGCCAGGACAGCATGCTGCTAGGAGCTATCAGAGGCAGCATGCTGCTAGGAGCTACCAGAGGCAGCATGCTGCTAGGAGCTACGTCTACACAGGCAGCCAGGACAGCATGCTGCTAGGAGCTACCAGAGGCAGCATGCTGCTAGGAGCTACCAGAGGCAGCATGCTGCTAGGAGCTACCAGAGGCAGCCAGGACAGCATGTTGCTAGGAGATAGATAGCATGGGGTCATACTGGATAGTAAATAGTGTGGTAGTATGGGGAGGCAGGCTGCCTTACCACAGATGCCTGTGCGCTGATGGGATATGTAGTCCTCCAGGCGTGCTCTGAAGGACTACATATCCCATCAGCGAGACTTGGGATGTCTGGTATGGGGAGGCAGGCTGACTTACCACAGATGCCTGTGCGCTGATGGGATATGTAGTCCTCCAGGCGTGCCCTGAAGGCCGTCTCGACTCCTCTCCTCATCACACTCCCATCATCCACCAGCAGGAAGGCCTGGTAGTTGTTGTCCAGACAACAGGAGTCAGACGTGTTGTCGACGTAGTACTTAGCAGGGAAGCTACCCTGAGAGAGGAGGGAGGAGGACAGGAAAGACTATTTACTTTTTTGCTGAAGATTTACAAAATTCACTTGCCTTCTTGGTGTTACAAAGTTTGTGTGTGTGTGTGTATGTATGTATGTATACACGTGTAAGTGTGTGTGCACCTCAGGGTTGACCAGCTGCTGGCGGTTGTGCACCATCCCCCAGGGGGCGATGCCCAGAGCCACCACCTTGTTGACGGACATGGAGGAGGCTGCCGTGGCATGGTCCCTCACCGCCTCCCCCACGCACCTCCCCACCCCCTCCCTCAGTCCTCCTGTGAGGATCCACGCTCCTGGAGGGGGGGGGAGAGAGAGAGGGAGAGAGAGAGAGAGAGATGGAGAGAGAGAGAGAGAGAGATGGAGAGAGAGAGAGAGAGAGAGAGAGATGAACAGGGGAAGTAAAGGATATATTTAGTTCCATGTTGTTCCATGTTGTTCAGAAAAATGATTATCCAACATCAAAGGAAATAAAAAAAGTGTGAGAGAGACGGAGAAAGAGCGAGAGAGAGAGAGAGAGAGAGAGAGCGAGAGAGAGAGAGAGCAGAACAATCAACCCACATCAAAGAAGCACCAGAAAATATTGACCATGACATCATCCATGACATCATCCATGACATCATCCTGCCCTGTAAATAACACATCTAACAGCCACCGATGTTTAAAACAATATAACAAGCTGGAGAGCTGAAGAGTCAGTGCCCGTCTGGCACTTAGCAGACGGGTTGTTCCTGGTGGCTAGTTTCCAGACAGAGTTGACTCATGAACTAAG
>CAEFZP010001909.1:0-10000 GCA_903064625.1 Mallotus villosus | reverse complement strand
ACAGACAGACAGACAGACAGGCAGACAGACAGACAGACAGACAGACAGACAGACAGACAGACAGGCAGGCAGACAGACAGACACAGTCAGACAGTCAGAAACAGTCACCACACATAGCTCTGTCTCTTGCTGGCTCCTGCAAACTCCACCTCCCCGAATGCGTCTGTGGGCTGTTCAGAAGAGTGCTGGGCGCTGTCCCAGCGGCTGACGATGGCGGTGCTGAAGTAGTCCCCCAGCGCGGCCGACGCATGGGAGTCCCTGGGCCCACCGCACTGGCACCCCTTGTCATCACTGAGGGACACACAGACACAGTCAGTACCAGGGGTGTGTAGCCGATGTGAACTGGTTTAAAGTCACTCCTCAAGTATAACTCCACCCTATTTTTTATTTGACCTTTATTTATCCAGGTAAAATCAATTGAGAACCAATGATGACCTGTCCAGGAGGCAAGCACAGTCCACACAAGTGGCACACCCAACACAGATACAAAACAGTATGACAAACACATGAGGAAAAGGCAAAAACACACATGAATAAACACTATACACCAAAATAAACAATAAAATAAATAATATAAATAAAAATAAAAAGCAGATTACTGGATTTTCTTTATAAAAATGAGAGTGAGAGAGAGCAAGAGAGAGCGAAGCAAGGGCCGATCAGCAGGTACAGCAGTCAACTATTAATGCTTTCAACTTTAGTTTGAACATGTTAAGAGAGGTAAGAGCTGTTAGTTTGAGTGTGTTTTGAAACGAGTGCCAGTCATTTGCAGCGGCAAAATGAAAGGCGTTATGACCAAACACTGTGCGGACTTTCGGAATACTGTGCCTAATGAAGTCACTTGATCTTAAGTGGTGATTACTGTCAGAGATGTGAAGTAGATTTCACAAGTAGCGAGGGGTCATTCCCAGAATAGATTTGTAGACCACGAGCAGCCAATGTTGTAGCCGCCTGGTGTGAAGGGAAGGCCAGTCCACCAGACTGTAAAGATCACAGTGGTGGGTGGGTAAAACGGACACCTGTGGCTAAAAGGATTGCTGAATGGTGGAGTGTGTCCCGTTTTCTGAGGGTGGTCTTTGACGCCATTTTATAAATTATATCACCATAATCAAAAAGAGGAAGGATGGTCCTTTTTACCCTAACCCTGTAGCTGGTCAGTAGTCGAGCTTGTGAGTCAGAGGTCCAGACAGTGCCAATGACATCATGTGTGTCTGGTTCACGAAAGCGTTGCTTGTGTATGTGTGTGATTTAACCCATATAGTTAAATAACACAAGTACAGCATATTTAACTTTAGTTTATCCCTCTTCTTAAAAATAAAAATACTAAAAGAACCCCTTCCCAGCTGCTACAGAGGCAAGCACACCTGACAACCTCCCTCTATAGCTGAAGATAAAGTTAGATTATAACATGACAGCTCTTCAGCAACATTACCTCTATAGCTGAAGATAAAGTTAGATTATAACATGACAAGCTCTTCAGCAACATTACCTTATAGTTGAAGATAAAATTTGATTATAACATGACAAGCTCTTCAGCAACATTAGATTATAGTTGAAGATAAAGTTAGATTATAACATGACAAACTCTTCAGTAACATTACCTTATAGTTGAAGATAAAGTTAGATTATAACATGACAAGCTCTTCAGCAACATTAGATTATAGTTGAAGATAAAGTTAGATTATAACATGACAAACTCTTCAGTAACATTACCTTATAGTTGAAGATAAAGTTAGATTATAACATGACAAGCTCTTCAGCAACATTATCTTATAGCTGAAGATAAAGTTAGATTATAACATGACAAGCTCTTCAGCAACATTACCTTATAGTTGAAGATAAAGTTAGATTATAACATGACAAGCTCTTCAGCAACATTACCTCTATAGCTGAAGATAAAGTTAGATTATAACATGACAAGCTCTTCAGCAACATTATTTTATAGCTGAAGATAAAGTTAGATTATAACATGACAAGCTCTTCAGCAACATTACCTTATAGCTGAAGATAAAATTAGATTATAACATGACAAGCTCTTCAGCAACATTACCTTATAGTTGAAGATAAAGTTAGATTATAACATGACAAGCTCTTCAGCAACATTACCTCTATAGCTGAAGATAAAGTTAGATTATAACATGACAAGCTCTTCAGCAACATTATCTTATAGCTGAAGATAAAGTTAGATTATAACATGACAAGCTCTTCAGCAACATTACCTTATAGTTGAAGATAAAGTTAGATTATAACATGACAAGCTCTTCAGCAACATTACCTCTATAGCTGAAGATAAAGTTAGATTATAACATGACAAGCTCTTCAGCAACATTATCTTATAGCTGAAGATAAAGTTAGATTATAACATGACAAGCTCTTCAGCAACGTTACCTTATAGCTGAAGATAAAGTTAGATTATAACATGACAAGCTCTTCAGCAACATTATCTTATAGCTGAAGATAAAGTTAGATTATAACATGACAAGCCTCTTCAGCAACATTACCTTATAGTTGAAGATAAAGTTAGATTATAACATGACAAGCTCTTCAGCAACATTACCTTATAGTTGAAGATAAAGTTAGATTATAACATGAGAAGCTCTTCAGCAACATTATATTATAGTTGAAGATAAAATTAGATTATAACATGACAAGCTCTTCAGCAACATTACCTTATAGTTGAAGATAAAGTTAGATTATAACATGACAAGCTCTTCAGCAACATTACCTTATAGCTGAAGATAAAGTTAGATTATAACATGACAAGCTCTTCAGCAACATTACCTTATAGCTGAAGATAAAGTTAGATTATAACATGACAAGCTCTTCAGCAACATTACCTTATAGCTGAAGATAAAGTTAGATTATAACATGACAAGCTCTTCAGCAACATTACCTATAGCTGAAGATAAAGTTAGATATAACATGACAAGCTCTTCAGCAACATTACCTTATAGTTGAAGATTAAAGTTAGATTATAACATGACAAGCTCTTCAGCAACATTACCTTATAGTTGAAGATAAAGTTAGATTATAACATGAGAAGCTCTTCAGCAACATTATATTATAGTGAAGATAAAATTAGATTATAACATGACAAGCTCTTCAGCAACATTACCTTATAGTTGAAGATAAAGTTAGATTATAACATGACAAGCTCTTCAGCAACATTACCTTATAGCTGAAGATAAAGTTAGATTATAACATGACAAGCTCTTCAGCAACATTACCTCTATAGCTGAAGATAAAGTTTAGATTATAACATGACAAGCTCTTCAGCAACATTACCTTATAGTTGAAGATAAAATTTGATTATAACATGACAAGCTCTTCAGCAACATTAGATTATAGTTGAAGATAAAGTTAGATTATAACATGACAAAACTCTTCAGTAACATTACCTTATAGTTGAAGATAAAGTTAGATTATAACATGACAAGCTCTTCAGCAACATTAGATTATAGTTGAAGATAAAGTTAGATTATAACATGACAAACTCTTCAGTAACATTACCTTATAGTTGAAGATAAAGTTAGATTATAACATGACAAGCTCTTCAGCAACATTAGATTATAGTTTTCAGATAAAGTTAGATTATAACATGACAAGCTCTTCAGCAACATTAGATATAACATTAAAAGCTCTTCAGCAACATTAGATTATAACATTAAAAGCTCTTCAGCAACATCAGATTATAACATTAAAAGCTCTTCAGCAACATCAGATATAACATTAAAAGATCTTCAGCAACATCAGATTATAACATTAAAAGATCTTCAGCAACATTAGATTATAACATTAAAAGATCTTCATTACCCATCAGTGTCCTCAACAAAGGTCGTGCAAACTCGTTTCTTTATTATTTTGGGAATCCAGTTCTGAAATGAATAAATGATTGAATGGTCATGTGGCATGTTCAAAATGTTCAAATTCAGAATTAAATGCAAAAATGTAATACATTCAAGTCGGCCTACATAGACTACGACTTTACATATACCTGTAGCGTTTAGGCTACAACCAAAGTGCAACAACTGTAGTCTTTATAACCGAGAACGCCCAACATTGTTCCTTGATATCTAGACCGCGTTTGTTTTCTATTCAAACAAGTTCCTAGAAAACCACGCTCTTGTGGAATCCAAAACTATGTAGTAATTCAACACCCACTGTGTCGAATATATTTTGTTTATACCAAATGTTCCCCTTTGACCACGGTCACATGTAACATCTCAGACTAAGGTCAACACGAGTCTAAACCTAAATTACCTATTTTTCAAATGTTTACTTTTCAAAACTGCCATCTTAATCGGTTCTGCAACGACGATCAATGCGTGGGTATAGTCTGACGGTTACTCAGATCTTACCGATACGCACATTTCAATACGACGAACTTGCTATGAAGGCCACTTCTTTTGTGTGTAAATTAGACAAGACAAAAACATGTAATAGGCTACATGTGGACATAAATTGCAGCGCAGCTAACGCAACCACCGATACAAGTAAAAAGTGGTTTCGTTTGCCTGAACTTTTACTTGCCCAAGACCAGATCTGTTGTTTCTCGCAGAAGTGATTTCACGTCCTTACCTGGTCTTTCTCGGAGGCTGACATTCCCACGATAGCACCTCCTCCACCCGCGTCGTTCATGTTCATATTTTAAATGTGGGAAATGTCAAGTAAAGACAAACATTTGTTGCTGCAGGTTACCACTTCATGGTCGAAGCGGTGCATTCAGGGGTAAAGGTAGACTACGCAACAGGTACAGTCGGGTGTGGTTAGCTACAGCTGCGTGTGGATTTGCCGGTGAGGCAAGGTGGGGGAGTGGTGAAGAAATTACCATCGCTAGAATGCCGGTTAGGAAACACGAAATGTCTTATTGCAAACTATTCAGACATGATCAGTGTGGAGATGATTGCCATAGCCAAACTGGAGATTGTAGACCTACACGGACAATATGCATTGAACAGCAACACAAGAGGACAAATAACTGAATTATATTATAGATTTATTTTGAAACACATTTAAATATAAGCATCTCTCTTTTATACAGAACGGTATAAAAACGTCATGGATCATAGAATATGCATTCACTCCCCGCGCGCAGCAGTGTTGCGGAATGAGTACCAGTCCCGTGAATACAACAAACGGTGAGCGGTAAAGGAAACGTAACATCATATATTCTACATCCCATCAGTCCTGTTTAGTTCTCTGTCTGTCTTGTTATCTTCCGTAACCTTGCGGGTCGTGGGCTCTCTGAGACGTGTCTTTCCCGTTTGTTTTGCCCATCTGGTACAAGGTGTCCGCCAGGTTATGCAGTTGACACGTGCCAAGCTGGCAGCCTCGCTGCGGCGCGCGTTTAGCTCGAGTCTTCAGCCCCGTGCTGTGAGCGACGAAGAAGTTTGGAAAAGTTAACACAGAAAGTTACGATTTTTGTGTAGGATGACACTTTTAAATAGTAAAACACACATAGCGTACACTTACAGTGTATGCTCCTACAGTCCAGAACTCTCATGTGATTAGATATAATCTCTGCTATTATCCACATAAAAACACAGCACCCTCACCCAGAACACAGCTCTCTCACTAGGCCTAAAACCTTCCTTACCGTTCAGGAGCAGCCTCCGTGTTTATGAAGGGCACCACGTCCGGGCCTGGTAGTCTCCGGTCCGGGCCAGGCAGGCTGAGGTCTGGTCCTCCTGCCCTGGTCAGCGTCCGGTCTGCTGCCCAGACGTCTGCCTCCCTCCTGGGGGGAAAACAGAAGAGTGCATGTGTGAGTGTAAGTTACTGTTATGTGTTTTTGTGTGCTAGTGGATTTGGTGTCAGGGTTAGGACCAGGGTCAGGGGTCATTGTTAAGGGTCAGGGGTCATAAGGGTTAGGGGTCAGAGTTGAGGGTTAGGGTTCGAGGTTGTTGTTAAAGGTCAAGGCTAGAGTTAGTATTGTGGGTCATTAATCCCAGGGTCACTTATCCCAGGGTGAGGGGTCATTAGGGCCAGGGTGAGGGGTCATTAGGGCCAGGGTGAGGGGTCATTAGGGCCAGGGTGAGGGGTCATTAGGGCCAGGGTGAGGGGGTCATTAGGGCCAGGGTGAGGGGTCATTAGGGTTAGGGTGAGGGGTCAGGGGTCGGTACCTGTGTGCTGGCTGGAGGGGGGCGGCCAGGGTCAGGTGTAGGCTGAGGAGCAGGAGGAGGGTCATCACCATGCTGAGGTGTCCTGTGAAACAGACTGGATCAATCATCTGAAACACTGACCACACCAACAACACTACACACTAGCACTACTGACCACACCAACACTACTGACCACACCAACAATACTACACACTAACACTACTGACCACACCAACAATACTACACACCAACACTACTGACCACACCAACAATACTACACACTAACACTACTGACCACACCAACAATACTACACACCAACACTACTGACCACACCAACAATACTACACACTAACACTACTGACCACACCAACACCACTGATCACACCAACAATACTACACACTAACACTACTGACCACACCAACACTACTGACCACACCAACAATACTACACACTAACACTACTGACCACACTAACACTACTGACCACACCAACAACACTACACACTAACACTACTGACCACACCAACACTACTGACCACACCAACAATACTACACACTAACACTACTGACCACACCAACAATACTACACACTAACACTACTGACCACACCAACAATACTACACACTAGCACTACTGACCACACCAACAATACTACACACTAACACTACTGACACACCAACAATACTACACACTAACACTAGTGACCACACCAACAATACTACACACTAACACTACTGACCACACCAACAATACTACACACTAACACTACTTCTAACAATACTAATCACAACTGAAATCCTCTAACAATACTAAATACTACTAATTATATTAAATACCAAAATTAAAATTAAAATAGTACTAAAATCAACTAACATACTACTAACAATAGTACCTAAACTAAAGCACTGCAGTATCATACCATAAAAAAAAACATTTTACACCTGTTTTTGTCTCATGTTTGCGATTAATGTTAGAATTAAACAAAACTCTCAAATACGCATAATTATTTTTTTACGATCAAACGAGCCCACAGTCCCAACTCACCAAAGACACCATGGAACGCCGTACTCTGGCGTGTAAAGCAGAACATCAATCCTCAGATTCAGACTGTAGTTTGATTCCTGTGTTGAGTTCTAGATTCTGTAACTCTGTCATTCTCGCTGTTCTTTTATAAAGTGATAGGCTGGGGCAGGTGGGCGTGGCCCTGGGCAGGTGGGCGTGACCCTAGCCAGGCCCCTCCCCCTCGGCCTGTTCTCCCACCATCAGTTTCTTTCTGATCTGAACATTCTACGTGGATAACATAAAACATTGTCGCTTTCCTCCATGTAAATATTAACAGTCATCTTGGAGATGACCTTGCGCTCTGAAGATGAGTTTGTGTTGTTGACGTACTGTATTCCTCTTATCTTCCTCCTCTCTCACGCCTCTCGCGCTCCCTCGCGGCACCCTCCTCTCCTTCTGCACCCCTCACCTCTAGCATGCTTCTCCTGCTCCGCCCTCACAGTCTGCGCGACAGCGCGCGGGCAGCGCGCTGCGCGCTCACGCGACGCGCACGAGCCGCGCGCGCGCGCTCTCCGCGCTGTCTGAGCGTCGTCAGGACGCGCGCCGCACCCCTCAACCTCGCTTCTCGCCTCTCGACGCCCGCACGCGCTCGCGCGCCTCGCTCGCCTGCCCTCACGGCGACGCTCTGCTCGCCGAGCGCCCTCTGCAGCTCCGACTCACCTCGCTCCTCCTCTCCTAGCCGCACCCTCTCTATCTCTCCTCACCTCTCTCTCTCTCTCACCGTCTCCGCCTCTCCTCTTTCAGCCCATGCTCCTCCTCTCGTCGCTCCTCACTCTCCTACATTGTCACCCTCATCCTCCCGCTCGTCTCCTCCTCACCCCCTCTCCTCTTTCACGCCTCTCCTCCCTCGCGCCACAATTCGCCTTTGAGCAATGTTCCAAAGATGCTTCATTCCACCTGCAGGAACAGACGCAGTCATCCCAGAATCACCCACCCCACCCCTCATCCCAGAATAACCCCTCTCTCTCCACCAGACCTTCTGTACACTCGTCATGTTTAATTACTTTCCTGCTCTCTTTCCTTGAGTCAAGTTTGCTGTCATTGTGGTTTATTTGGGAAAATGTCCCTCGCCCCCCAGACACGAGAAAATGGAAAAAAAAAAAAAAAAAAACAAAAAAAAAAAAAAACAAAAAAAAAAAAAAAAAAAAAAAAAAAAAAAAAACAAAAAAAAATGGCCGTTTCGTTTTGTCCCCTGAACATTATTCCTCGAGGAGGTAAAGTGATGTGAAAAGTTCCAGTTGACTGTACACCTGTCCATACCATATCCTCACTCTGGTGTCATGATGAAAGAGAGTCAGCAGTGAGTTGTCCCATATACACTACTTCTCTCTCGTCTCTCTCACTCTCCTACTCTCTCTCTCTCTCTCTCTCCCTCTCTTTACTGCTCTTTCTGCTGATCCTGCGCCTCCTCTCATCTCTCTCTCATCTCTCTCTCTCCTCGGCTCCGCCCCCTCTCTCTCACTCTCTCTCTCTCTCTCTCTCTCTCTCGCTCTCTGCTCGCTCCCCATTTCTCACCCGCTTTCTCTCTCTCGTCTCTCCTCTCTCTGCTCCTCCACGCTCTCTCTCTCCCTCTCTCTCTCTGCTCCTCTCTCTCTTTTCCCACTCTTCTTCTCCCTCGCTCTCCATTTCTCTCTCACACACTCTCCTCTCTTTCTCCCTCCCTCCCCCTTCCCTCTCTCTCCTTGCGTTTCTACTCTGTAGCGTTTTCCTGTAAAAACATCTGCTTTTGTTTAGCCAACAATAGCTGTTAGTCCTCAGCAACATACATCCACACCGGTTTTCCTACGACGTAGGCGGCTGCTTTCTCAACTCACGTCCTGTCTGTTGTGGGAGGCCAGGTGTCCTGTCCCTACTGTGCGGAGGGTCCCCTGGAGACCCGGAGAACGAGCTGCGGCTGTTAACGATAGTCCTGCTGCCAGTCACACGGGACGCAGGGTGCTTCTGTTTACCGCGGGTCGCGTGGCCACCAGCTGCGTTCCTGGCCCACTGTGCTAGAGAAGCAGCCTGACAGGAAGTGCTGGCATTCCTGTGCGCACTCACTTCCTCTGGCGTTCTGTCCGCCTCCACACGACCTGTGGACCAGTGGGAACCAGGGATCACACTCAAGGCTGCTACTGCTTCCCAGCCCTCACACACACTCACACTCACACGCAAAACACTCACAACACACACACCCACACGGCGACCCACACACACGCTACCCACACACACGCTACACACACACACCCACACGCACGCACTCACACACACACACACACACACACGCGTCCCAGCCCACTCCACCTCCCACACACTCACACACCCACACCGCGTACACACACACACAGGCAAGGACCGCTCCCACACACCGAGCGCTGCATAGACACCTGCTACACACACTCACACACACACTCACCCACACGCTACAGCTCACTCACGCACATGCTGTATATACACAAACCATATAAACACTAAGCAGTTCAGACACGCACCACACTCATACGCTTTCTCAGCCTTACACCACTTAGCGTTCTCAGAAAGTCGTGCTAGTAGGGGTTTATGATGGATTATTAGTGGAAACTGTTGGTTAGTGAAGGAAATACCAGACCCGTTAACTAGGAAATACACAAACGTTTCATCATTATGTGGACGTTTGTCGGAATGGATTTCACAGGTAGGAGTATCTGCTAAAATACCCAATGTCGGACATCTGAAACAGGTGCATCAGGGACAATATACTCCCCTGTGGACAAAATTAAGAACAGCAGGTTACTAAACTCGTCCATTCAACCCTTTCACAGAAAGATTCATTCGTATGTGTACGGAGAGGATTGCGTTTGGGGGAAACTCACACACATGG